>CAKNXH010059603.1:80233-122524 GCA_932178445.1 Andricus quercusramuli | reverse complement strand
ATATATATATATATATATATATATATATATACAGAGAGAGAGAGAGACAGAAAAATTCGCGAAAACCTGTTTTTTGTGTTCAAGGGGTCTCAAAACGTGGACATTTGACAAAAACCGGGGCGTCGAATTTTACACAAATCTAATATCTTCTCTAGAAGAGACTGTAAAAATACAAATTTTCAAGTGCCATGAGCAATAATGATGATTATTTTATTGTTTTAATCATTAGAAATAGGATTGGGAACATAAAAAGAATGAAGTATTGTGAAAAAACACACACGAGATGAAAAAGAAATGAAATAAGCAAAGTTTTCATGACAATGTGCCCACTTATCGGACTAATTTTTTCACTGTTAATGTTCCTTTTCACGACTAAAACAAAAACTGCACATCCCATCGAAAAGTGACCAATAATACATTTTTAGATCTTTCTTTTTTACGCACAAATTTCGTTCAATCATCATTTGTCGTATCTTGCATAGTTTGATCGTAAAATTGAATTTTTGTATTTTTCATTATTTTTTGTGCAATAAGAATGTGAATTTTCGATTTTCCAAGGAAATTTAAAAAGTCGTTATGATATTCGTGTAGGGCGTGTAAAAAGATTCATTTTTCTTGGGTTGACTTTTTTTCGAATGGTGCGTTGTTTGGTTGAAAATGTTAATTTTCTTTTCTTCTTTTGGATTTTGAAAATTCTGCAACTCTGAAAATTTTCATTTTATCGAAAAATGTTATTGGAATGGATGGTTGGAATTTTTTAGTACTATGAACAACCGCACATATAATTTTCAAATTTGGAAAAAAAGAGCATAACAAAGCCCTATCTAATCTGTCAGTTCTTTCGAAAGTTATCAGTAAGGTTCAATTGAGTTTCCGGATGCAATAAGGGCACATAAAATTTTCTCGTGCGAAAACGAAGTCCCCTGGAGGCTTTCAAGAAAATTTTCGAATTTTTATTTTTAAAGGACATATCTGGCTGTGAAATTGTATTGCGCATCTTTTTTCTCCTAGATAAAAATTTGTGGCTTTTTTAGTTTACAAATTAACGCCGAAAAAATGAATTTTTGAAAAAAAATCAATTTTAATCTGTTTTTCACTTCAACTCGCGCTCAGTTCGTCAGTTTTTCGAATTTTCTGATAAAATTTCCAGAAAATGCACTTTAGGGTATCGATTGACTGATAGAGTGAGACGAATTCAACAAACATTATTTTTGTAATTGTTATTAATTTTTTTCTGATGCTCAGCGTGAATCAGACTTTTGTAACTTCCGGCGTTTCGTTTATCGAGGAAATTTTGAGCAAGAAAAAACTTCTCACGACAAAAATGCGGAGAAAACTGTGGTGAAGTTTTTGGTAAAGTTTCAGATCAAAATATTCAATAGTTTAGGAGTAGTTGTGATTTTAGTTTATGTCAGCGCTTGAGCTTTCGAGTGTACTGTAGCACTCTGGGGCTTGCCGCCGTGACACGTTCTCGCGCTTGTGAGTTTTTGCTTACAATACGATATTAATTACATTTTTTAGTGAATAACAATTCAGTGAAAGTAAGGTGATGAAACACTCATGAATTTTATTAAGTTTTTAATGTATGTTTGCGGTTTATTTAGATTTAACTGTGAGATAGATACTCTAAGGGAACGTCCGTAAACTACGTAGCCTGTTTTTCTTTTGTTTATAACTTTGTGTCCTTTATCACTTAACGGCAATTGTCTTTTCGTCTTCATTCAAACAAAAGAAGAACAGGCTACGTGGTTTATGGACGCTCCCTAACATACACCTAATGTTTACACTTGCATTCGGTTTAACTTTGAAGCGACTTTGAACATTCGCTTTGTAAACAACCCTATGCACACGCTAAATTTTTTAATTCATGAATGTTTTATGAACTTACTTTCATTGAATTGCTATTCACTGATAAATTTAATGAAAATCTTATTGTAGGCAAAAACTTACTAACGCGAGAACGTGTTACGGCGGCAAGCCCCAGAGTGCTATAGTAAACTTGTAAGCTCAAGCGCTGACATAAACTAAAATCACAACTACTGAATATTTTGATCTGAAACTTTACCAAAAACTTCATCACAGTTTTCTCCGCATTTTTGTCGCGAGAAGTTTTTCCTTGCTCAAAGTTCCCTCGATAAACGAAACTCTGGAAGTTTCAAAAGTCCGATTCACGCTGAGCATCAGAAAAAAATTAATAACAATTACACCAAATTTTTTTGTTGAATTCCTCTCACTCTATCAGTCAATCGATACCCTAAAGTGCATTTTCTGGAAATTTTATAAAAAAATTCGAAAAACTGACGAACGAAGCGCGAGTTGAAGAGAAAAACGGATTAAAATTGATTTTCTTCAAAAAGTCAGTTTTTCGGCTTTAAATTGTAAACTAGAAAAGCTGCAACTTTTTATCTGGAAGAAAAAAGGTGCGCAATAAAATTTCACATCCAGATATGTCGTGCCCTTATTGCATCCGGACACTCTTCAGATCAGTCATACCCATGAGTGTAAAAGAGATAATCTTATACAACATCTAACAGTATTTTACTCGCACCGACCCTTCCCTATGACAGGTATGAATTCGACCTATATAAAAACTAGCACATACGGATAATTTATTAAAGCATTATTCTGATTTGATATTTTAATCTCCACTATTTTTATTTTGAACCAATGATATGCAAGCACCGCTTATGAATCGTGTCTAGACTTGTATTCCTCCCACCCCATAATGTCTCTATTCCCTTGTACTGAAGATCTCTGAGTAGTCAGCTAAGAATCAGTTTCTCTGTATCGTTGAAGCAGTGCCTACAATGTCCCAAACTATGACTGGTGTTGAGAAATGAGCTCGAATTTCCGCTTTCACTGTTACTAATTCTACTGCTGCTACTGAAAAAAGAGTTCATATGACGGAAGTGGATGCATCACGTAAGACAAGCAAACATCTCATTTTAACCACACTGTATGCACTCAATAACTCATGCAGCAAAAACGCTATTGTTGGTCTTGAAGTGCAGTCAGATGGCCGATTTCAACCTATTGTAAAAATTGTGTCTAACGAGCTACAAGGAATCATATTTGGGGCGGCAACATGGTCCAAATTCCAGCAACAATTTAAATTCATAAGTATCTACTTTTAATCAGGGGGCTATTCAATGTCAGAGCTGGAACCACTCGAGATTAATGACTACATAATGAAGTTCACGACGTCCTTCGGTGAAAAGACTATTTATTCTTTTTGACAAAACACCTGTTCCCGAGTGTGATTGTGAGGATGGTGAAAACTCTTGTGAAAACAAGAAAAAAACAGTTTTTGTACCTGCAGTGGCTATGAGAAAAGCTAGCTTTATTGGTTTGAAAAATATTATCTTGTGGGCGAATGAATATTTTGGAACGCTTCAAGCTTTACGTATTTTGGTAAATGATTATATGTCACGGATTGTGAAATGAAAAAAAAATTTTCGATCCAAAGAAATGTATTTCTTTGATTCGATTTATTCGAGCCAAAAAAACCGTTTACTTAATTGTACTGAATATTGTTTGGAAGCAAGAAACTCATGCATTGATTCAAAGAAATCATTTCTCTGGGTGCCATTTCTTTGAAATAAAGAAATACTTTCTTGGTCTCAGAATATGAGATAATTAACTCAAGGAATTGATAACTGTAAAACTAAGAACCTAGTTTACTTGAATCTTGCTTTCGCACCGAAAGAAATATTTTTTTACTTCAATGATTTTGTGCCTTTGAATTAAAAAACATACTATTTGAAATAAGTCATACATCGATGCGTGAAACAAATATATTGATACTGTTGTTCTAATGGAACATGTCATTAGTCAAATTAAGTAATTTGGTTCACTTAAGTAATAATTTATTCACTAGGAAGATATGTTCCTTTGAATAAATAGTGTGAAGCGCTTTATGCCCAATATACATTTCCTTCAAGTGAAAAAATATATTCTTGAAATAACTTCATACACCATTCGTTCAGGAAAATATTTTGGTAAAATTCTTTATTTTGTACCGAGTAGTTCAGAACATATGCCGCCAGGTGCGCAGAGCTTATATCCTCACAATAGAAATTGATTCTACAGTATTTAAGTTAGCCATACATTTTCACTTTAGATATAATCTGAAATATGTGGTGATTGTTGTTTATCGGTCTTCCTAAGCATTGGCCAGTTGGTCTTACTTGAAATTCTTTTTCCTACTCAGCGTACATGAAAATAAATATATTATTATAAATTATAATCATTATAATTGTATTTGAATTTATTTTTCAATGAATTGGCCTGGTTGATTTTTGTACTTTAACTGTTCAAAATTTTCAAATAATAGGAGAACTTTCTATTTGAGGAAATTGTTCTTCGAATCAAATAATATTTTATCAACTCTGTTACGTGTCTTTTTAAAACAATAAGCCGCATCTTGGAAACAAAAAAATATTTATTTGGGTAGAAAAAATTTCTTTGTTCTAAAGAAATGTTCATTTTACAAAAAAATACCCTCATTTGAATCAAAGAATCATATATTTGGTTCCAAAAGAACTTTTCCTTAGTCCGAGTTACATTTATTTGTATGAAATAAATATCTTCTTGAACTTACACCATACTTCTTTACATTGCAGAAGTCACTTATCATATCAAATACTTATTTATTATAGCCAATAACAAATCCCTTTCGCTCAACGAATGTTTAATAGTGTCAAGTACATATTTCCATGCCTTAAGCAGTGCGTTCCTTAGATTCAAACTAAACATTTCTTCAATTTGAAGAAATATTTCTTCAGCTACCTTCTACTCCACCATTTCATTGAATCAAAGAAATTCCCTTTGATTCAAATAAGTTTTTTCTCAGTGTAAAATTATTAACCGAACATTTATTTCTATGAAGATAGTCGAAACTATTGACTATTATATTGACCCATGTAACTTCTATTGTACGAAAAAATGTACTAACAAGAATCACGTTCAACTGACGCTGTTGTATCATTATGGAAATATTTGACATTGCATACGTCTACTTCAACTATATGTAATATATACTGATTATTATGTGTATTCTATTTTCCTTTCCAAACTATTTTAATCAATAAACGTGACTAAACTGAAATGTACAATGTTATGCTTTCATTTAAAAATCTTCACCTCTAGTATATAGATAGAAAAGTGTGTCTCTGTTCACAGAAAAAACTAAGTGTAAACTTTACCCGGAATTCGGGGTAAAGATTACCTGCAACAAAAATTACCCCATGTGGGTAAACTTTACCCGCACATCTAGGGTATTATTCTGCGTTTACCTACGTTCGGGAGTAATTCTCAATGTTTACCCTGAAGGTCTGGTAAATGTCATATTGAACTTTTGACAGTTCTAACGATTCGGCAAAACAGCCTTTATGAAGCCGCACTTATCCGATTTGCCTGTTACACCAACCATCAGCTAACTTCACTTCAGCGATTCAAAGCTAGTGGCTTCCAATTTTCAAAACGTTGGTGACAACTTTCATGAGAACAAAAGACAGTTTCTGCCCATCGAGGGTAATATTTGTGTTTTATCAATACGAACAGGTAAAAATACGAAATTACCTGCAACACTATTTACCCTAAGTTTTTTCTGTGTTAGAGCAAGATAATTGAGGTCACATAGAGTGAAGGGCGTAAGATGCTTATAGTCATCACACGAGTTCCAAATTTTCTTCATACAAGCACGTGCTGCATTTTTTGGGTCCACTCTTCAGCGTTACGTAGTCTAGCTTAGGGGAGAGGGAAAGTACGTAACCATTAGAGTGAGATAATTAAGTTCATAAGAAAGTGAAGGGCGTCAACTCCATGAGTCCCAAATTTTCTTCACGCACGCACGTGCTGCATTTTTTGGGTCCACGCTTCAGCGTTATGTGGTCTAGGTCAGGTGTGAGGGAAAGTACGTAACCATTCGAGTGAGATAACTAAGGTCATATAAAGTGAAGGGCGTCAACTCTTCATAGACACACTACCTAAGGGCGAGGGGGGTCTGCGCCATAGTGGGGTGAGGGGGGTTAAGGAGTAGTGGAAGAGGTGTCTGGTCAAAGTGATGCCTTACTATCACTTGGATCACATATTGTCTCTTTAGAAGGGCTAGTAGGATAAATTCTAGAAAGTATGGTAGAGAGGCGAAAGGGAAAAGGTAGTATAGGCGCAAATGGAAATACGGCAGAGGAACTAAATATAACTAGAACCTCATATGCGCACGGTGCGCGTGTCTAAATTGTTCTACATGCTATTACATTATTTGAAAATGACCATGAACTACATTTTTACTTTAGTAATTCTTATTTGTACACGGCTTCATATGGGTGCCCTCACACGTTACAGATTAAAGACATCTCGCTTTGTCCCGACCTCTATACGGATCTATATCGATGTTAACAATATGTAATCTTTACAGAATTCCAAATAGAAATCCTAGTAGGTTCTATACGTATATTTCGAACAGGATTTTTCAAACATTGTGCTATGTCCCAACCTATATACGGATCTATATGGATTTTACCAATACGTAATCTATGTGGAATTCCTAACAGATATTCTACTAATTTCTATATGGAGATTTTTTACAGGATTTTTTAGACATCTTGCTATGTCTCGATCCATATACGGATCTATATGGATGTCATCATTATGTAAACTATATGGAATTCCAAATAGAAATTCTACTAGTTTCTATATGGAGATTTTTTTACAGGATTTTTCAAACATTGTGCTATATCCCAACCTCTACACATATCTACATGGATGTTACCAACATGTAATCTATATGGAATATCAAACAGAGATTCTACTAGATTCTATATGTATATTTCGAACAGAATTTTTCAAACATCGCGCTATGACTCGAACTTTATACGGATATATATGGATTTTAATAATATATAATCTATATAGAATTGCCAAAGGAAATGTTACTAGCCTTTCCTCTCTACGCACCCTCACTTACCACGTAAGTGTACTACATATTCCTATGACTTCTCTATACTGTCTACACCCCATACATTCTCTTCTCTCCTCCCCTTTCCTGTCATCACCACTTTCCTCCCTGAATGTCCCTCCCCTCTCAATCTTCTCAACCTTTATCCTTCCTCGTTTCTCCTAAATTCTCTCCTCGAGCGTCCCCTTCTCCCCACCTTCCTATCCATCTTTGACAACTTCCCTACCTGAACATCTCAGCTCACTTGACCACTGTCACGCTCCATTCTTCCTGCTCACCACATCCTCCCATATCTCTCCTTGTCCGAAGTCTTCGCGCCACTCTTCATCTCCTTCTTACCAGATCTGTCCTCTTTGCGCACCCTCACGTATTGTCCTGCGTATCCCTGTGACTTCTTTCCTCTAATATCCCCACCCCATCCATCCTTTCTTATCTCCTTTCCAAATATCATCACTTACCTCCCAAAACCTCCCTGTTCTCCCAACCCCTCTTGTCATACATACTTTCTCATCCCTCCTCTATTCCCCATATATCCTTTCATGTCCTCGCCTTGCCACTCCTCTCACATCAGTTCCCTTCTCACTTGTTCTTCCCTTCCTCGCCTCTCCTCTGTGCATTCTCACTTACCATGTAAGTGTACTGAGTATTCTTATGATTTTCCTTTACTGTCTCCAGCCCATCCATCCTCTCTCCTTTCCTCGCCTTTCCTTTCATCATCACTTGCCTCCCTGAACATCCCTCCTCTCCCAACCTTCTCACTCTTCATACTTCTTCCTCCCCTAAATTCTCTTGTCGAGCGTCCCCTTGTCCCTACCATCCTCCTATCCATCCTATCCTTCTCCCCTACCAGAACATTTCATTACGCTTAACCCCTGCTCCCTTCATTCTACGTCCTCAACCCTTTCCTCCCCATCCATCGTTTTCCTTCCAGTTCTCGCCACTTCCCACCGCTCTCATATCACTTCCCTCCTTACTTGTCCTCTTTTCTCTTCTCTCCTCTCCACGCACCCTTACGTACTATGTAAGTTTACTGCTTACCCCTATGTATTGTAGCGCTGTACTTTGCATCCACATTTCCCCCACTGCACCCATCTCTCACCCCTAACTCTCTCCGCAACACCTCTCTGATCAATTTCTCCCTTTTAAAAAAGCTCTTATGGTAGATCGATGCTCAAAGTAATGCAGAAGTCACAAAAAAGACATCGGCTGAGTGTTCAAAATTAATTACTAATTAGAACTTATGCATTTAGCAGAAAATATGAATTGCATACTAGTAATTTGTAATTTGTGTCACTTACATTGAATGATTCACAAAACTTACAAACTTACTTACATTACAAGTTGAATTAAACGTAGTTTCTCCTCATAAAACTTGAATTACTTGTTTCCCAAATTGCTGTCTAGCATTGGTTAAACAGTATTATAAATTGCAAAAAAAAAACTTTGTTGTACGTACGTTGTATTTAATGTTGAATGTGCTCGGCTCTGAAGCGACGGTAAATTTTCAAACGTTTGAAAATTTAATTGCAAAACCACGCAGTGTAATAAATTACTCATAAGGTAAATGTGCCAGTTTTCTTCAGTGCATGGGTTGTCGGCAGATGGCGCAGTATTTTACGTATAATAAGCTGTTGTGTTCTTCCGACGGCAGGTGAACCTGTACACTTGTTGCTTGGATATTCGACACAACTGCTGTATACTGAATTTTAACAGGTATAATGAAGCACTATTTTTTAATTGAATACTGTTAGTAGCACACATCCGTAAGTTGGAAAACGTATTCAGAATACATTAATGTTGACTTGGTTCAGTGAAATTGAAACAGAGTTTTTCTCAAAAATTGTAATTTTCGCATTATTTTCATTCTATGTGTATATATTTATTTTATAAGTTTCGAAAAATAATAGGTTGAATGATATATTAATAAAAGTATAATTGAAAATAAGAGAATAAACAAAATTTAATGAAGCAACTAAAATAAATACAATTATTCATTTTATAAAAATGACAACATAATCCAAATATTCCGATGACCAAATGCTGGCAGCCTTGCAAAGTGTAAAAGATGGTACTAATACTACTATGTTTATAAAAGTGTGTGTTCGAACGTTTTTTATTTTTAATGAACTTTTATTAGTAAATAATCCTCCCTCAATTTGTATATCCTGCAATAATTCTCAAAATTAACCGGAGAAACAGTTTTAAATTATTCTTAATCGTTATTCTCGACCACTAACTCATTGAAGTGTCGATAACTGAAGCAGTCAGGTTTCTGACTTGCCTATAACCCATGCATTCTCGTATTTATAACTTCAAACTTCTTGTAATATTCATCTTAATTAGATATATTGCAAGTAATAAGTGAATTACATTTCTCAAAATCCTTTTTAATCGATAAAACCATTTCTCAATTTTTAAATATGTTTACTATAGTTTTTCAATCATTTGAAATCTGAAATTTGCCTCAAGCTTCGGATAACTGGCACACTTACCTTAGGTATTGTATCAGTTTTATGAATATGTGCAAAATAGTACAGCATGCATCTAGCTTTTCACACATTCGGAAACCCGCGGATTTTATGAATGTGTTCATGAAAAATATTTTCAGCTCTACAAGAAAATTCTCTGCAGCAAGAAAGATAAATGTCATCTGCTGCGTAATAATTTATGGTTTGGGTAATTTTTGTTTTAGTCTCCAACAAGAAATAGAAATGTCGTCTCCTGCTTTATAAGCTACGGTTTTAATAATTTGTGTTCAGAGTTATCAGTTTAAAGAAAAAAAAGGTTAAAATGTTCTTCCATTTTTTAATACCGTTGTATTATTTTTAAATTGGAATATTTTTATTTCATCTACTGGCAGCTTATTCAATGTGAATAGGGCGCATCAAAAGAATTACTAATGGTTGTTTGCCAAAATTGTTAGCCTTTTAGACATCGACATTTTCGAAAGAATGTTCTAACCGGCCAAAATGCTCAAAATATTTTGCAACGTTTTTTTCAGCTATCTTATTCTTTTGAAATTTCATGATATATTGTTCAATCTCTTTTCAAATACATATTATTTACAATATTTGTTTCACTTAAATATTCTGAGTGAATCTTTCTTATAAAAGTAGGATTTACAATATGGTGTAAGTGAGAATACCACCAGAAACCCACTGAAACTAGCTTGGCGACTGTTGTTAATTCCATATAGATTCCTATCAACCCGAGGGTCTATGAGGGTTAATGTGGAATTCCCCAAAACTAAGTGAAAATACCTCCAAAAATCCCTAGAGACCAGCTCAGTGATTGTGGTAATAGCATATCAATCCATATTGACCCAGGGGCCTATAAGGACCAATAAGCCACGCCTCGGAATGAAGTAAAAAAACCACCAGAAATGAACCCAGCTACTTACGGCAATTCCGTATAGATTCATATAGACCCTAGGGTCTATGAGAACCTATAAGGCATTTCCTCAAATAAAGTAAAAATACCACCAGAAATCAGCCCAGCTACTTATAGTAATTCCGTATAGATACATGTAGACCCAGCGGTCTAGAAGGCTCAATGAGGCACTATCGAAAACTAAGTAAAAGTACCACCAGGAACCAATAGAAACAACCTCAGCTACTAATGGTAATTCCATATAGATCCATATAGATCCAGGGGTCTATAAGGACCATTAAAGCATACCCTCAAATAAAGTGAAAATACCACCAGAAACCGATAGAGACCAGCTCAGCGGCTGTTGGTAATTCCGTTCCACATAGACCCTAGGGTCTATAAGGAGCAATAAGCCATTTTCTCAAATCGAGTGAAATATCACCAGAAACCCATAGAAACCAGCTCAGCTACACTGCTAGAAATATCTGGTTGAATATTCAACCACTGTTAGTGAATTTCAAAGCAAATATAATTTTTCACAAATCTGGAATAAAACCCGCGAAAATTTCTGGAAAATACTGTGCTTTGAAATTCACTAACTGTACCGAAAGAATCCTGATAAGGAATCAGTGAGTTATTTCGTACTTTTGTTTCGTGTGATCCATGAGATTAGCAAAATGCATGTAATATTTGGGAAAATAAGCAGCTTTAAAGAAGAAAAACAAAAGGTACGTTGGAATTTTATTACCATAATGAGTTGCGCGCCCAATTAGACAAACTTTTCAACACTCGTTCTTCTGCTGTGTCAGTTCGATGTAGCACAGCAAGAAAAAAAAATTTCTGTGGACAAATGAAATTTTAACCTACAATATTCTTGAAATTTGGACGTTGTTTTCTAAATGAAAGACTTTCAAAGTTTGAAAAGATTTGTGTCTTTGGACTTTTCATTAAAATGTGTTCAGTTTTTTTTCAACAACAAAATTTACTTTCTTGTTTGACTATTCAAAAGTATCATTTTATCGAAGATTTTCAGATTGATCAAAGTAGGTCCTATATATTGTAGAGCGCGAGGCACACTAAGTTAATTCTAATCTTGACTTTATATCGTAATTATACGAAATAAAGAACGAGATTTATAAAGAAACGATCTCCGGTCTGCACTACTGACGGCCAGAAAACACTGAGTCATATTAATACTATTGAAACTAGTGTCTGAAATACAGTAGGGCCTATTCTACGTAGAATAGTAATAAGAAAACTCAGGTAAATGAAACTAAACGAGGTTCACAATCAGGCGGTAGAGGCATCTGCCCAGCAATAGGAAACTGACCGAGTTAACCACACCCGATTCAACAGAAACCAGCAGCAACAGCTTGGAGGTACATCACCAGCCGAATTAGAAATTCAGGTAGCGAGCGGAAAACTCCACGGATCTTTGGCTGACTGTCGAAGGACCAAATTCACTGTAAGCCTAATTAGAAATTAAGATCGGAATAGTGAGGAGTATAAATCCTCTTGGTGGTCCAAGGAGGGTGATAAAACCTGAAATTATATATTTATATTTTGGCGAGGTCAAGTTTTACTATTTCACGTAGGGTATACTCCTGGTGCTCCAAAGTACCGCCCTTCGTCGAAAATACACATAATTACTCTAACAACGTCAGTATTGTAGTAAAACGATACGGTGTATTTTAGTGTATTGAAGGACAAGGTCCAAATTACACAAAATTGTCACGCGGTCAGCAGACCGGAGAAATTAAAAGATAATTCAACTCACACAGACAAAGTAGGGCATTGAAAATCTTTCCATTCTGGCTTATCGAATACCACGAATGTACGCAACTGTTGATTCTGGCAGTGACTCGCCCGAGCCACAGTGCATTACAGCAATTGTCTCCTCCACCCAAACTCGTGCATAATCTCCTTCAAGGGAAGGAATTCCAATCGGTTTACTCAATAAACTTGATGAAATTAGAAACAGTATAAGCAATCTGGTGATAAGTCAATCAGTTTCAGCAGAAAATATTTCTATATTATCAAGAGAACATGAGAAGAGAATAAAAGAAGGAAATGCGATACTAGCAAGGATTGTCATAAAAAAGGATCTCCAAACAGATAATGAAGGAGCAACGGGAGAAAGAATGATTGAAGATAGAGGTTCTGAAAAAGAACATGCCAAATTAAGATTAAGAAACAGAAATGAATGTCTTTAGAAATGAATTTCCGTCTGCCTGATGGCATGGATACATAAAAATTTTGACATCTTTTGTGGTTTTTAATACATATTTATTACGTCCGTCCTGCAGACAGAGTGAAAATGATTAATTAAACATACAAATGCTTTATACCTGGTCTAAAATTACACTTAATATACATTTCATTCTTTAAATGTTTAGTCTCTGCGTTGTTTTTCTGATGACTACCGTTGAAAAACGGTCGAAACATCAACCTTGAACTATACTGTGAGACCTCGCAGTTGGTTATTTATTTGTTAATAAAAATTTGGACCAGTAATCAACAACATTGATTAATTTCAAAATGACATCTTCACATAGAAATGAATCCATTTTAAGGAATCGGCAACAATTCGAACCTCAAGCATCACACTGGCAAGATGGGATACCAGCTAAATACATAATCAGAGCTATTAAACCTATGAATGGACAAGACCACATGAACGTGGAAGATTCCATAAAAATAGTAACGAGGACAAAAAGTCAATGTTCCCAACCAAAACTATTACCTGATTTCATTTTAGCAAAGAAAAAAAAAATCACTGGTAATGCTGACAAAACGATACGCTATACCCAAATAAATACTATTAATGATTTATATGAAGCTTTAGAACAAAATTTGAAATCGACGCGTTCAATCCTATCAATTAAAAGTAAAATGGAGTTGTGTGAACAGGGTGCCTTCTCAGAAGGTACTGGAAGACAACTCATATTAGAAATTGAAGAAAGAGAGGCAATCCATCGGTATATGTTAAATCTAAAACTAGAAATCGGAATTCAAGTACAGGCCATGAAACCAACAACATTAATGGAGACCCAGAAAGAGGCAGCAGAATATGTAATCTGGCCAAAGGAATCACAGCCACTCAGAAACACACTAATAGCGCTCCGATCAATCCCTAGATTCATCCAAAGACCTGTGCTGCCTCCTAGAATATCAGCTAATACAACAGCAGCCACTGGGACTAAAACTCCAAATCAAACTTTGCCTTTAACGGACAGAGCAAAGATGTTCTTCCAAAAATGTGGTAAATTAGGCCATTTTTCTCTGAATGTTTTAGAAAACAAAATTTTCAACACGGACAATTTCCAACAAGACCGCCACGAGTAAGAAATATCCAGGAAGAGAAATGGTTAGAAAACCAGAACACAACGGAAGAAGAAATCTAGGAGCACAAGGACTATCTGGAACGAGCAGAATTAATGCAGTTTTCGAAAGATTGCAATCTATCAAAGGAAGAGGAAGCAGAGAATAATATAGTTTACGAATTGCTTTCGGAGCAGCCATAAATATAATAAAAGAATATTCGATACCCCAAGCGGTAAATATAATTAAATAATTAAAGAAATTTCAAATGGGAAATGATAACCAGGAATCCCATAAAGCGCTATGTTTAAATTATTTTGGAAAAACGGTTTATTTCACGTAGTAGACCAAAACTTCCCATTGCCCGAAGATGGAATTCTCGAATCACCTTTTCGCAAAAAATTCCCCAAATACGCTCTAACATTAACAAATTTGATAATCGAAAATAAAAAGTTACCACTACATGATGACGGAGAATTCGTAGCATCTATGGAAACTAAAATATGCAGAATCAAGAGTGATGAAAACCATATAGATATTTGGATAAAAAATCAAAATAATATTCCTGATGGTTTATATACAAATAAAAACAACGAAATACAGGTACCATTGGTTAATTACTCAAAAAAACCAACCAGAGTATTCTAGGAAATTAAATACGAAAAAACGATAACAATCAAGACCATTTCACTTGAATTTGAGCAGCAAGAGAAAGAATTCTACAATGAACAAGACGAACTGCAAACATTATTAAAAACCTCTGATATCAAACACAATGAGTAAGAAAACGAAAAGGACAATACAGAAAATTTTATCAAAACACAAAAAGGCGTTTTTACTAACCGGAAATCCTCAACCATGCACAACGTTAGCAGAGCACGAGATCACCTTACATTTAGGTAAGGTGATTAACCTTGGATCACACAAATTACCCAAGAAACATAAAGAATTTGCTTTAGAAGAAACACAAAAATTATTAGATAAGCAGATAATAAGACACTCTCAATCTCTATTCAACTCTCCATTACGGATCGTGCCCAAAAAGGGAAGAAAATCGGGAATGATCATTGATTATAGACAGATTAATAAAGATACAGATCACGATGCTTCTCCTCCACCAATGATTGATGACATTCTGGATCAGCTAGGACAAACAAAATTATTTTCAGCCCTTGATCTAATGCAGGTTTCAACGAAATACCAATGAAAGAGGAACGTAGGAAGTACACTGCCTTCTCAACATAAAAAGTGCACTTCGAATATAATTGAATGCCCTTTCGTTTAAAAAATGCTCCAGCCATTTTCAAGAGAGTGATCGATGGAGCATTCCACTACACGGCCTAATTGGAAAACATTGCTTTGTTCATATCGATGACATAGTCATATTTTCAAACACAAGTCGAGAGCACAATACTAAACTTGAACTAGTTCTGCAACATTTCACTTATTAAGGACTAAAACTAGAACCTACAAAATGTAAGTATTCAAAACCAGAATTTGGAATATTTGGGTCTCATTCTAACAAAAGATGGAGTAAAACCAAACAATGAAAAAATTTAAAAAATTCTCGATTCCAAACAACTAAAAACAATAAAAGATGTGCAAGATTTTCTCGGATTAACTCGCTGTTATAGAAAATTTATTTAAAACTTTTCTACCATCGCTAAACCTCTAACATTATTGATACAAAAAGAAATACCATTTAAGTGGACATCAAACTGCGTGAAAGCCGTTCAGACATTAAAAAATGCCTTAACATCCGCGCCAGTATTAAAATTCACAGATTTTAAGAAGCAATTTGTTTTAAGAACTGTTGCTTCCAACTACGGACTAGAGGCAGTCCTTTCTTACGAAGAGCTTTTATGCCTTTTCATATCAAGAACATTGAATGAAGCAGAAGAAAACTATACAACCAGCGAGAAAGTGTTGTTGACAATAGTATGGGCCGTTAAGCGTTTAAGGCAATGTCTAATAGTGATAAAATTATCATCAAAACTGACCATAAAGCATTAATTTGGCTACATAATGTAAAAGACCCTAGTTCTCGTTCATTGAAATGGAGACTAATACTCGAAGAATACGTATATACGTATATACGTATGTCATCGGCCAAGTACGACATTATAATGAGTCTCGCACTGTATACCAGCGTAAATGGTTAGTGCTTTCACTTCTACTCTAGTAATGGGATATTTGGCTTCTTCACTATGGATGGATAACTGACCTGTGGGATCTATGAGACACAAAGCATATTTAAAACGTACTAGACGAAGGAAAGGCTCCACACCGTTCAACAGGAATTTATCCTGATTGAAAACATCAAAGCGTATATGATCAATCAAGTCAATGTTTTTTCCAACGTAAAAATATGGGCAAAGGAGCTCAAGCCCTTTATTTTTATCAGCAATACATTCCGTCTCCCCTGGGCTATCATTTACCCAAAAAACACTGTAAGATGACTCGATTTTGCAGCCGGTCCATAGTTGAGTAATGTTTTAATGTATGCTCTCTAAGCGTAAGCATTATTTGGTGATGATACTAATTCTAATTTCCTTTGTTGAGTTGCTGTCAATTCTACCCACGATACGCGATGTACTGAGTTCACCGACTGCACGGTGAGAAGAGAAGAATTCAAAAAAATTAATGCTTTCAGATATAACGAAAGAGTGAGTATTATTTAATTTTTTGAATGTACTAATTTTCCATCGGGAGAACTGCCCAACGAAATAATAGGTTCATCTCCGAAACTAATTATTTTCTATTTCCTTAACGAATGCCACTTGTGTTGTGTTCCATACAGGCGAACATATCTTCCATTTTTTTAATTCCTCTTAATGCGAGGAGTAGACACATCTCTCATTGTTATTTTTAATTCCATACTTACATGCTGTATTTTCGATTAATTTAATTCTTTCTAGTCCGTCCACAAAATGCGTGCACTTATATGATTCCTATTCCTCCGTATGCAACATAAGTTTGGAAATTTCAATTTTTTGACATGGTCATTTTTAATTCCATAATTACATGCTTTATTTTTGATTATATTAATTCCTTCTAATTGCAAGTTGGCTACTCAACATTTCCTCTCCTCTCCTAACCCTAAAACGATTTCAGATGTTTAGCAGTCAAGTTGCAAAAATTTAAGCTAAATCAAAAATTCAAAGTCAAACCAAAAAAAATGGTAAGCGGAAAATTTCAAAAATTTTGATTTCGACAATGCTGGATAGATCATTCTTTTGGCTCCGTATTCCTTTTTTTGTGGCTGTGTTATCCTTACAAAATCGCACAGCAGTAGTGCTTCTCACTGTCACATGAGTAAATAATTTTAAGATATTTTATTTTGTTTCTCTTTTAGACTTAATACTTTTTATTTTATATTATATTTTTTTTTGAACATGATAATCTTTTATATTTTTCAAGTTAATGAAAACTCTATGACTGATTTAGCGTAAGCACGTACATTGGAAAATAATGTTAATATAATTTGAATGCGTTCCAAGATAGATTTAATATGAAATCGGTCAAAATTTGTTTCTGTTAAATAGAGTAATAAAAAAGATATTCATAAAATTTACCCAAATTTTTTTTTCACCCGTAATTTATAAATGTAATACAATGTTTATTTATTAAAAAAATGAAATTATTTTAATTTACAGTTGCGCCTTCAAAGTGAAATTATTTTATTCCTTTCTATTCTTTCTTTTACATTTTTCCACTTTTTAATTCCTCCCAATACGCTTCCATTAAGTTTTTCTAAGCCGATTAAAAGGAATAGGTTTTGCTTTTTTTTCTACTCGTTGGTGGAACTTTCGATGGAAGAAAATTCACGTATTAATGGGAATTCAGATTCTGAAATTTTTTGAATTCCTCTCTTCTTATAGGGTGACTGAAGTCTGTGCATCTTGAGCAGCTATTTATACCCTGAACCACTCATGATTTTTTGTACCTTCTCCATAACACATTTCTTCAAATACTGTCCAGATTTTCCAAGACGTATTTTCACAGCAACTTCCAGTGGAATATTGTGCTTCAATTAATAAATGACATTCATGTCCGTGCGCAGCGCTTCTTTACTGACTACGCGTGCACCGCGAGTCAAAAACGGCAGAACACGAGGAAAGAGTCCATAAAAAAACAGCAAGTCCCGTGTCTCTTTGGTAGGGAGATCCCATATAAATTTGTGAAAGTCCTCCTCCACCAACTTGATTCGTGTAATAATTGTCGTATAGAGTCAGTAGTTGGACACAAGTAGATAGCTCCACCGACAAAGGGAGGGTTCTCTTCCGTGCTAAGTTACCGGAAGTCGGTAAAACAGTGAGGTCGGTAATGCAGATACCAGCTGAGATGTCATTGTACCATCGGTCGGTTAAACAGAGAGGTCGGTTATTTCAAGGTTCTGTTCCATGCTAAGTCGGTAAAACAATGTGGTTGGTAATGGAGATTTCTGCTAAGTTAACATTATAAGGTTCTGTTCCATGCTAATTTGGTAAAACGGTGAAGTTGGTAATGGAGATTCCTCCTAAGTAAACACTATAAGGTTCTGTTCCGTGATGAGTTACTATCGATCGGTAAAACAGTTTATTGCCATCGGCCGGTAAAACAGGCAAGTCGGTAATTTTTTATATTGGTATTTTATCATATGTTGGTAAGGTAGGGAGTAAATGTTACCATCAGTCGGTAAAGCCGGGAGGTCGGTAATTTTTATAGTATCATTTTAACATCGATCGGTAAGGTAGGGAGCAATGTTACCTGCAGTCGAAAAAACAGGGAGGTCGATAATGTTTCCATCATCAGTTTACCCTATGTCTGTAAGGCTACCATTAGTTGAGGTGTAAGGTTACCATTAGTCCGTAAAACAGGGAGGTCGGTAATTTTGTATATTATCACTTTAACATATGTCCGTAAGGTAAGGAGTAATGTTACCATCAGTCGGTAAAACAGGGAGGTCGGTAACTCTTCTTATTATCACTTGAACATCGGTCGGTAAGGTTGGGAGCAATGTTACCTTCAGTAGGTAAAACAGGAAGGTCGGTAACTTTTTATATTATCGTTTGAACATCGGTCGGTAAGGTAGGGATC
Organism: Andricus quercusramuli; assembly: GCA_932178445.1. Lineage (NCBI taxonomy): Eukaryota > Metazoa > Arthropoda > Insecta > Hymenoptera > Cynipidae > Andricus > Andricus quercusramuli. The sequence continues at coordinate 103,797 of CAKNXH010059603.1, read as the reverse complement.
AATGTTACCATCAGTCTGTAAAACATGGAGATCGGTAATTTTTTATATCATCATTTCAACATCGGTTTAGATGGATTATTGAATGTCTATTTACTCATAGTTTCCCTCTCCTATTAATTTTAAGTTAAATCGTTTAAGTTAACCTTAGTTCACAGGTAGAGGTGCGCATGCGCTGTTTGTTTCTTATCAGACTAATCTATATGGAAATGAAGGTGAATCATACATATGCGCATGCGCAATTTGATTCACAGCTTCTTGCTTAGAGTGAAGGTGGAGTGGGTAAATCCTCTAATAATATATATAATATATATATAATAATATATCTCACGGTTGTGAGACGTGGCCATCGGTGTGATTTACTGCAGTTCTACTGAGGGCTATTGACATTTTTTAGATGGCGGTTGCTCCTAGTGGGACCCTGCGGCGGTTGTTTAACTATTTTTTTAAAATTATATATACATATAGTTAAAAGTTTGTCATAAGGACAACCGCAAGATTTCGCCGGGAGCGGCTGCTATTCTGAAAATTTGCACCCGCTCCCAGCGAATTCGCGGTAAAATTGCAGCTGTAACCACGTCTCACGACCGTGAGATGGGTGGTTACAGTCTGCGCGAATTCAATACGATGATCCGGCGAAAGTCTCGTGCACCCTGAGGACACGGAGCGACCCAAGGACGACCGCCTTCTGCATTCTCCCTGCAAGTGTCTCAGCATTTTGTTGACACGCAGGGATGCTTTTCAGGCTATTAACAAGTGAAACCTTGGCACCTCCAAGAGCGCCAATGATCAGGACGATTAGCTTAACAGAATATTCCGGGTATAACCGTTGCAGCTCCCTCATAAGGTCTTTATACCTTTCTTTCTTTTCTTTCTCCTTCGCTGTAACGTTTTTGTCCGCTGGTGCTGAAAATTCGATAACGAACATGGTTCGTTTCTCGAAGTCAAGAAGAACCATGTCAGGCCTCGAGTGCGCAACAGAAACAATTGTCGTGAATATGAAGTTCCAATATACGCGGCACTTCTCATTTTCGAAAATTGACTCTATTTCTCTGGGGCGTTCAGCGGAGAGGTATTTGGGCTAATGCCGTAAGAGTGACAGAGATGGTAACAAAGCACTGAGTTCATCACAAGCTCTGCAGCTATCATCGGGAATATCTTGGCTCAAAATGTGGCGACGGTATGCTAGAGTGGAAATGACACCATCTTGACATGCCAAAATGAAGCCCTCTGTGCCCGACTTCAATCCGGGTGATCTAAGGAAAGCAAACGTCAGCTCATACGACATCGACTGATCTTCCACATTTCTGTGGAAGATGCCGTGCATCTTCTTGTCGAGGAGCTCTTCGCGGAAGTTTTTCTCCTGTGCTTTCTTAATCCGGGCCTTCAGGAGTGAGTATTCAAGATGGATAAGATTTGATGCATTTCGCTCACCCCTGATATTGAAGTCAAGGCCGAGTGTTTCAGCAGCCTCTTCTGCTGCTTTGTAAATAAATGCCCCTTTGCCTACTTCTTCGTGTTTTCTGACCATTTTAAGAAGAGGATCTTTTCCATTTGCGACAATATGTGCTGTACCCAGAATCATCCTGTTGTGAAGACATTCAAGATTCAGTATTCCACGACCACCTTGACGGCGTGAGATGTAAAGTCGTGGAACAAAAGACTTAAGGTGCATGTTTTTGTTCATGTGCATAACCTTTCGGGACCCGATATCGAGGGATCTGAGCTCGTCCTTCGTCCATGGAACTACTCCAAATGAATAGAGTACTACTGGGACGGCAAGCATGTTCGTTGCAGATACTTTGTTCCTCACCGACAGTTCGGAAGACCATATCTGTCGGAGACGTTTGTATCTGCATCGGAGAGTATCCTTTATAGATATTACGTCCTGAATGCGGCTTTGTGGTACGCCCAGGTATGTATAGGTCTCTCCAGCGCAAAGGTGTCCTATAGCGCTTCTGTCAACGAGTTCAGGATCTTCGGGGATGCCGTTAAGTTTTCCTTTCTTCAAATTAACCTTCGCGCATTTCTCTAACCCGAACTCCATTCCAATCTCTTGAGTGTACTCTGTGACCTTATGGTTTCGATTTCTAGGTGTGCCGCAGAGGTACCCTTCGGAATGGCGAAGTGCGAGAGACAGTGACAATAATGTGAGGCAAAAGAGGAGAGGGCTCATGGTGTCGCCCTGAAACACACCTCTCTGAAAGGTGATACTGTTAGTGATCACACGATATTTTCCAGATAAGATGGTAAATCTGGTTTTCCAAAGTGGCATTAATCTCCCTATGCATCTCACGATGTGTGGATGAACCTTTAAGCTTTCCAATAGACAGATGATAAGTCTATGGGAGGTTGAATCAAAACCTTTTCGGTAATCTATCCAGGCCATCGATAGAGATCGTTGATAGGATGCTGCATCTTTACAGACCCATCTATCGATGAGCAGGTTCTCCCGACATCCTGCTACGCCTTTCTTCGAGCTACGTTGTTCATACATCTCTCGCAACACAGGTTCAATTGTACGAAGAATCCTATCATTTAGGATGGCTGTGAAGATCTTATACAGTGTGGTCAGACAAGTTATTGGCCTGTAATTCTTAGGGTCAGCTAAGTTGCCCGTCTTAGGCAGGAGCACTGTGCGCCCTTCCACCAACCACTCCGGAATAGGCACTTCCGACTTTAGATATGAGGTGAAAATTCGGGCCAGATGCTGGTGGGTTGAAGGAAACTTCTTCCACCCGAAGGTTTTATGGTGTTATGAGGGCATTGCACAGCTCCTTGAAGCTGTTCTTTGAGTCTCATTGAAGTGGATGCTGGACCTCGTAGACTTCTCTTCAAAATGCTTCGACCTCCTCTGGTTTGGACGGATGGTCGACAGTAATTGGAGGGTCTTGGAAGAGTTTAGATGGATCAGATGAAAATTGTTGATTTTCTCTGACCCACCTCTCTCTCCACTCTAGACTTCTCCTAGCGTTAGATAGTATTCGTATTCTGTCAAGAATATGCTGTCTGATGGTCATTAGCTTTGATTTGTTGATTGTGTGATGACGGATCCGCAGTTCGCGCGCGAACCGTCGAACCTTGGCAGCGAAATTCCTGCCAGATTTCATGTAGTCAATCACACACTGAATGCGGGACGCGTACCGTCTAGCCCAGCCTATCTTTGTGCTGAGTTGATGCATTCTTCTTTTGGTCTTATGATCAACCGTTGGTTTTGTTTTACGGCTTACATCTGCCAAAGTTCTCGCTGCATTGCACACACCACAACTGACATTCCAGAGGTCGGATTCTTCGGAAAAATCTCCACAAAGTTCATCATCCAATTCAGTCAGATCTTTGGGCTTGAGAGAAACCTGAATGTTGATGTTTCTCCGGGTCCTGAAGCATCGTTCTTCCTCTATTGGATGCCTATTCGCGGTTGGTCTCAGTGTCGCCTCTCTTTCTCTGTTGCCGGCTTGTTCTGGATGCGTTTGAGTAGGCACTCCGCTTATATAACCTCTTTTCCGGTGGTTCTCGGCATGGTTTCGTAGACGTTGTTGCGAAAAGTCTGAGAGCTCTGAGTGTTTCTCGCACCACAGAGCATGCAGTCGTGCCATGTAACCTTCTCGTTCAGGGACCATACTGGCATCGTAGCACTCCAGCCAGCCGTCATTGAGTTGAGGGGTCCACTTAAAAGTAACAAAATTCCGCCGGTCAATCGCATTGACTCCGTCTTGATATATATATATATATATATATATATATATATATATATATGTATACGCGCATGCGCAGTTTCACTCTCAACAGAATATTCTAGAACTCAACTTCTAGATGGAGGTGGGGTAGGGAGGTCCTCACAGATAGAATATCACGCATGCGCAGTTTGATCCACAGATTCATGGTTAGAGTGGAGGTGGGTGAGTGAATCCCCTAATAATATATACGCGCATGCGCAGTTTGAATCTCAACAGAACATTCTAGATGGAGGTGAGGTGTAGTGCTATGAGGGAGTCCACAGATAAAGTATTACTAGTACTGTGAGGGGGTTCCCACTGTTGGAAGATTACGCATGCGCAGTTTTATTCACAGCTTCTTGGTCAGAGTGAAAGTAGGGTGGGGTGGTAATGTCATGGGAATCCCCTATTTAAATGTCAGCAACAGCAGCAGAGACCAGCTTCTAAAGTGTCTGGAGAGCAGCAGAAGCAGCAACCAGCTTCAAAATGCCTGGAAAGCGTAAGAACTGTAAGCAGCAGCAGAGGCTAGCAAAGCAGAGTCGGACCATCTCCCTGGATGAATGTGAGTTGCTCGGCGTCAGGACAGAAGAAGCATGGTAAGACAAAGCAATGCCAATATATATACCTTAAAATCTATACTGAAGAAACTTTTCTGGACATCTGAGAAGCAGAGATGCCTTCACATCATTAATCGAGTCATCAGTCTGAGTTCCATTTTCCAACATTTGAGAAGCGGTGGTTCTACAGATGCAGCAGCTGACGAAGAAGACGATATCACCAACCGACTTCATTGGGCCGATTCCGAGAAAGAATTCCAATGTCGACTACAAACTAATTTAATAACAAACCTTCTACACATAGATATAAGTCATTTTTTAAACGATGCCTCTGTATTATTTTAGGAACGAATGCGATGCGTATTAAATAAGTATGGACCTGTCAAAGTTTACGGTGTGCTAGTAGCTAAATATAGACATAAATTTTACTGCCACGTCTCTTAGTGACTTTCTCCACAAGGTGAATGCCTGCTTGCTTGACTTTTAAAAGTTCCTCTTGATAAAAGCCTCCAGCCACAGGTTGATTCTGATAGTCCTTTAGTTTATATGTTACTGGTTTAGTTGCCATGATCCGATCCACAGTAAATACTTCAGTTGTCCAGTTGGGTGTATATCCTTTCTCAAAAATGTTCATATACTTGTTGATTTGAACTTTGTCACCAACTTTGAATTTTTGACGTTTGGAAATAATTTTTCTTTGTTTCTGGAAGCATTGCATCAATTCTTTCTCATCATCGGTGGATACATCTTTTGGTTTCATGCCAATTGTTCGATGTTTGGTATTGTTGTACTTGGATATGGGATTAGGTGAGATATCTAACCATTTGTGAGCACCTTGAAAGCTGAATTGTGACCACATCTTATTCTTGAATGTACGATTAAATCGTTCAATAATTGACGCTTTTAAATTACTGAAAGTTGAGTACAGCTTAATGCTATACTTTTGTATTAAAGCTTCAAATTCTGAGTTGTAAAACTCTTTACCTTGATCTGTGTGCAGGTTTTTTGGAACTAGTCCCTGTGAGAGTACGTGTTTCATGGCTTCAGTAACATCATGTCCTCTCTTGCTTTTCATAGGAACGGCCCAGGCATACTTTGAAAATATATCGATAACAGTAAGCAGGTATTTGAAACTTTTATTCTCTTGAGAACATGGTAACAGTTCAACCAAGTCAGCCTGCCATGTTTCATCTATACCACGCATTATCACAGAGCGACGTGGATAATTTTTTCTTGTGGGTTTATGCAGCTCTGTGACTACTATCTCCTTCTTTGCGTTTCAGTTCTAACGTGTTCAGTCGAACCTCTAGTTGAGCAATGAGTTCAGCGTTGCGTAGAGATAACTCTTGTTGAATATTAATCTGTAAATTCTTTTATTTCTCATTTACTGATTCTTCAAGAATTTTAATTATAATATTATTGTTATTAATGTCATTACGCATAGATGACGTCACCTGATGAAGCGCTCGTATCTCACTTTGAATAATCAGTCATGAAGGAAATATTATCATTTTCTCTTTCATCTTCATCTTTTTCAATTTTATTATTCATATATTTATTTTTTCCTTTTGTTATATCAGACGTATTTAATAACATATTTAATGGTGTAACTATAGGTTCAAAAGTTTCACTGAGAATATTCTCTGTAGCTTCTTTGCCTTACGTTAGCATCACTTGCCGAATAGCATCAGTTGCTTTTGCTATTTGACGAAGCACATCTTGCTCTTTATGAAACATGTTCATACTTAGTGTCTCACACAAAACTAACTTTATTTACAATCAAGAAATCCTATTTATAGAATAATAAAACAGCAAAATCATTTTCTATTTCTACCCTCATTTAAATTACTGTCTTTCTCGATAACTAAAAATCCATATTTATTTGTATTCCAACATGCTGAACATGATTCTCGGAACTGCGTGTAAGTCATATCAGTATTTACATGATCGTCATACACATGTTTGAGATTTTTATCATCTTGCCGAGAAAGAAGTAATAAATTAACATTATCCCGGACTAGATGTTCAGAAATGCGAGCATACGTCTGACATAAGTAGAAACAGTCAACACTGACGTGTCTGCCCATGCAGAAAAAGGCTCTAACATTGTCCTGCTTCTCACAAGCGATATCATTAAAGATAAAGATAGAGTTTGGTTTAGCTTTACTAGGTGAAATTACTAGTTCGTGCTCACTGTAAGGAAAGAACTCAACACCATCTGCATCACTGATTACTTTTTCCAAAAATGGATACTTGGGTTGTTGCAAAGATATTGAGTGATTATAAATATTATTAAATCTGAGACCGTTTGAATGGAATTAAAGGAAGTAGTGCATTCGTTTTACCACAGTTTGATGGACGACAAAAAAATTCATGAATGCTGGCTGATAGCGGATTACCATGACGCTTCACCTTCTTCTGCCCAGGCTCAACGAGGGAGTCTATATTTGCGACTGGAAGTTTGATAGGTTGTGTCTTGAATCTCATTTTAACCTTGACTAGCGAGAAAGTGATAAGTACAGAGCTTATATAACTTTTGGATCAGTTGAAAGTTAACCTTCGTACAGCTAACATCAGTTGGATTGCCTTCCCAGCTTGTTAAGCCTATACTGATATGAAGTTGCTCGTTAAGAATACAGTATCCACTTTCCTTAGGAATAATTATAATGAGTTATGGCTTCAGCCGCAGCTCGAGACTGACTGCTGAGAATGCTATAAATACAGCGCTTATATAGCTTTTGGATCAGTCGAAAGATAGTCTTCACACAGTTAACAACAGTTGGAGCGTCTTCTCAGCCTGTTAAGTCTATACTAATATAAAGTTGGTCGTTGAGAATACACTATCATCGGTACACGAGAAAGCTATGAATACAGCGCTTACACAGACTTCTAGTCAGTCGCAAATTTACCTTCCAAGAGTGAGGAATGCTTGGACACAGCAAGAAACGTCGAGGTTTAATCAATACTATTATGAACAAATTACCATTTGAAATACATTTACCAGGATACCAGGACTGTGGACCTGGTACTAAGTTACCTAAACGTTTAGAACGAGGTGATCCAGGTGTAAACCCACTGGACGCTGCCTGTAAAGAGCACGATATTGCTTATTCAAAGAATCGAGATAATATTGAAGCGAGAAATGTTGCGGATAGGATACTAGCTGACAAAGCGTGGCAACGTGTTGTTTCTAAAAACTTTAATATTGGTGAAAAAGCAGCTGCAGTAGCTATAACCAACATCATGAAAGTTAAAACAAAACTTGGTATGGGGTTAAGGAAGAGTAAGAGGAAGAGTAAAAATGTTTCTAAGAAACGGGTAGCTTTGAGAAAAATTGTGGATGCTGCTAAACTTTCCATGCCTTCTATCAATGATGCTCAAATTGTCATTAAAACTGCTGTGGAGGCTGCTCGAATAGCTATTAAAAGAGCTGGTGGTAGAAGTCAAGTGAGAGCAACTCGTATTCTACCTATACCCTCAAAAGTTGGTGGTGTTTTACCACTGATTCCAATATTCGCAGGACTCAACGCACTTGGAGCTCTTGTTGGTGGAGAAGCTGGTGTTGCAAAAGCTGTAAATGATTCCAATGCAGCTAAACATCAACTTCAAGAGACTGCACGTCATGATAAGACGATGGAGGAAATAGCTCTTGGAAAAGGGTTACACTTAAAACCCTATCGACAAGGACTGGGTCTTCATATAAAACCATGTCCACAAGGTCGTGGTCCTAAAGCGAAAAAACATGCATTTAAAAACGTTTATTCAAGAGAAAAAACTTATAGTGAAGCTACCACATCGTGCATTAACTGATTTTGATCTACTCAATTATGCTAAGACTCTAAAGATTCCATATTTTCGAGGAGTCTTCATGCGAAATGAAGTACCTGTTAGAGGACCTCGAAGAAAAGAGTCGGCCACAGTTAACCTTGATGATAAAGGTGGTCAGTTTTGGTAACCTCAAACAAGTAATTGATTGCAGGCAATCAGTATAGAGAAAGACACCATCATGGATGAATCGTTCACTCTGACTATTTCATTTGGAGAACCAGCTGATTTCAATACTCCTGGCCAGACCCAAAATTATCAGTCAGCCGATCGATGAAGTTGAAGAGAGAAATTACATAGATTCCCTGAGATGGAGATAGTAAGTACAATGCTTACTAAGTCCCCGACTCGTGAATGATATCTCAAGTAAATGCGAGCGAGAGAGCTCACACGATTAGATCAGACACAAACACAATGACGCAAGGATTATTTGCATACACACTGTCTTTTCCTGAAATCAAACTTTCCGACTGGAAAATGTATTGATTCGTTCACTTCAATTCAAATTTGCAGCAACGTGAGAAATTGCAAGCCTTCCAGTGTTCGACAGAACGTTATAAGAGCACGGCGTTATTCAGTGAATTTAAATTTTAACGGCTATGACGCCATAATGCTTTCTGCAAATTCACGACTTTCGTGAACTTTCCGGAACAGTTTTTTCGTCCTTAAGCATCACAAAATCCCGGACGAGCCCCCAAGTGTTAGATTAGACACAAACACAATGGTTCTTTTCATGATCCCTTATAAAATCCTGTGGTGTGAAGGGTATTGAGAAGGCAACACTTATCTTGGTAGGAAGCACTATTCGAAGTTATTTATTGAAAAAGCAGTCAATAATAAATTAATTAAAAAAGCTTCAGATAAAACTTAAATTTGTTAAATTTGCCTGCCAGCCTTAAAAAATTGACTTGCTTACACTTCCATTTTCACAGATTTTTCTTAAAACTAACCCTTAAAAACTCTCCTACTTTTTCGCATTGCCTCGCTTGCCAACCTCTCTTTTCGCTCCAATACCTACTACTTATCTACTGTTTACAATAATTACATCTTACTCATATCTACTTTCTCTCCCATTTACAATCTTTCCGTCTCCATTCCTCTTCTTCCTTCCTTCTCTTCATCTCCATCTTACCCAACACTCCCTTCACCCATGCTACTGCCCTTTTTTCCCCCTTTTCATGCAACAATACCTCCATGCTTATCTCACTTCTTTTCACCTCCACGCACTCCTCTGGCCAGTGCTCCACTCTTGCATCCCCCTTTCCACACAGTTCACACATCCTCTACTCCCGAGAGAGCCAGAACCTATTGAAACTCTCCATGCACCCATACCTCATCCTCGCTATAAGCTCCTGACTTCCTTTCTCTCCTTTCTCACATAAATATTGCGCTCTAGCCCTTGGCATAATCCACACATAGTTCCCGTTAAACCTTGACTCTCTTATTCTCTCTTCCCCTTCTGTCTCCTCTCTGTCCATGCCGTTTTGCTTAACCAAGACATAAACCTTCCTTCCTTCCTCGTGCATCCTTCTCACTTCATCCATCTGCAGTCCATTCATTCTAAAATACCTTTCTCTCTCAGCCTCCATCTTCCCACCCCCTCTCCTGTTTTCCTTCTCCCACCAACACTCCCTCACCAGCCTACTTCCTCCTTTTCCAAAAATTTCTCCTCATATTTACACGCCCTGCTCCCTGCTAGAATCCTTACACTCGTTCTCCCCGTCTCCCTCCTGACAATATACTTAGGCGTGTTCCTTGCCAACTCCAGGGTCCATTTTACATACCTCTCCTGCGTTCTATTTACCTCTTCACTGTCCTTCCACCCCCACACCTCTACTCCATACAATAGCACACTCATCACTAGCGAATCAAACAATTTCATTCTCCGTCTAAAATCATCTGCGAATAGCTTCTTAAATAGTTTAATAAAATTTCGTGCAAAATTTCTTAATGTGTGAGTTCCATGTATTAAAATAGAAAAACTTGTTAGGTAGAGCTGGAAAAATGTATAATAGGCTAGGTTCGAAATACGTAAATAATGTAATCGCAGTGTAACAGAACATTTATTGGAGGAATAATTAAGAAATTAATTTCATACCTGTAGTAAGATTTATATGTTGGTATTCATGTAATGAAACTATTGTTTAAACTGTGATAAAAGGCAATACATTTTTTGGGAAGACGGAGAAGTATGCCCCGTACCCATCTTGGAAACTTTGTGAACGCACACATTAAGAATTACAATGCAACACATTGCAAAGCAATGCATAGGAGTAGGGAGAGTCAACGTCAGAAACAAATCCAATTCACTATTTTTGTGACAGTTTTTGAAGTTTTTCTCGATGATCATAATTATAATTACGTTTTAATTAAAATCAACAAAATTCATGTTTGAGATGAATTTAGAGAAAATCATCGAGAAAAACTTCAAAAACTGGCACAAAAATAGGGTCAAATAGGGCATACTGTTCCGTCTTCAGAAGGAATATATCGCTTTTTATCACAGTTTGAAGAATAGTTTCATTACATAAATACCAACATATGAATCTTTTTACAGGTATGAAATTAATTTCTTACTTATTCCTTCATTAAATTTTCTGCTACACTACGGTTACATTATAGACGTATTACGAACCTAACCTGTTATATATCTTTCCAGCTCTACTTGAAAAGTTTTTCTGTTTTAATACATAGAACTCACACACTGAGAAATTTTGCACAGAATTTTATTAAACTATTTAAGGTATTTTTCTCTTATATTTTTCATATGTTCTGATTAGCACATCGTATTGCTTCGACCTCACAATTTAATATGTTTTTTATACAGATCTGATGAGGGATACCAGATTTGTTTCCGAAACGTACTCGATTCGTTTTTTCGTCTTTTTCAAGTAAATTTAAACCATTAGTCTGGAAGATGTCGTATTTATTAGGGTCTCTTACCCAATTTTATAAATTATTCGATTTACCCAGATGCTAGAAAAAAAATTGTATTATTCTTATAAATTAGGTAGAAAAAGGTAAAACTGATCTTCATTCATTTCGAAATTTTTATTTCAGAAGCGGGTATCCAAGGATTGAAATTATCAGGATATCCGGCCCACTTAACGGAAACTTTTTTTTTTAACCTTTTCCATGCGTTCAAATTACTTTTTCAACAATAATCTCGTCCCTTTGCATATCTCCGTTCTTGACATCTGCTAATTCTTGTTCATAATAAATTCCAGCAAGCACTTTACCAGACAAATCTACGAACTCATAGACAACAGGCGAATATGTCCTCCACTTTATAACCCGTTTAATAACAAACAATTCCTCAATCCATCCCGATTCATATTCTTTTTGGAAGGTGGCACGTGTACGACTGATGCGTCCGACATCGCCAACGTTATACTCAGGCTTTTTCTTTTTTTCGTTTTTGAAATAACGCAGCTGTAAATTTTTTCGTACGATGGATGCGTTCTCTAGGGTAACATCAGCTGGCTGAATTCCAATTCTAAAATGGCGTGTATTACTGTAGGCTGTTACAAGTAATTGAAGGATGTCAATATATCTGTGAATGTTTTGGTGAGAAAAGTAGCGCCAAATATGCTCTTTGAGAGTGCGATTAAAACTCTTGTCAACTGCGGCTTGGCAATAGGGTCGCGTGCAACTTGAAACTTTATTTCACGATCCTGAAGCAGAAAGCCCACGCCGACAAATTCTTTTCCTTTCTCAGTTTGCAGGCAAATCGGTATGCGATTATTACTTTCCTCCAGAATACGAGTAAATGCATTTTTTTCCTCTGTTGCAGACTTGTTTTCAAGTGGTTCGAAACAAGCATGCTTGCTAAACACAACGATTACGACTGAAATGCATGAATAATGATCATTGTATATTTTTAAAGACTGGAAGTCCACTAAATCTGCCTACCACAAATGATTCACATTATCAGTGTCGCAGTGTGCTCTTCTTAAACTTTTTCTAAGTGGTCGATGGACATTGAAACTATCTTGACTTTTTAGCCAATTTGAAACCTCTTTACGCGATAACTTATTTTTCATAGCGCGTACAAGTTTTTCCATGCCTTCATTTGTCGCCTGATGTTGCGGATTATAGTCTAAATCCTCTAACATTTTATTTTTGTAGACGGAAAGATATCCAAGATTTTTTTCCAGGCGTTTTATTATTTTGTAATTAAGCGTTACGATCACAGCTTCCTCCCCACTGTTCGCCGCCGTTGTCTTTGTTCTCTGCTGGAAGCGCTGATGTATACAGATTTAGAGATTCACTTTGTAATTCATTACTTGTGTTGTTTCTTTTAAGTGGAGTTGATGTTTTATTTGGCGACATATTCAAAAGCCGTGTACTTTTCCAGTATTGACTATTTCCCGCAAGCCCTCGCAGTATATATATATATATATATATATATATATCCCGAAGGAAATCAGCAAACTGCAGCCTTCCAGGAACGACAGCTCTTCTCCATGTCGTAATGCGTCATTTATAAGATAAAATCATGCTTGAATTCTCCACCCGACAATATATTAATATTCACAGTTGTATCGTTCACGTACATTTTACATTTTTTACGATCATCTTTCACAAAATGTGAGTTTAAAATTTGACTCATTTTCATATCCAACCTGATAATAGCATCGCCCGCTGTTTGGGTGGTTCGTAGATCCAAATTTATATTTTCTTCATCATTTTGCTGTCGTTGTTGTTGTGGAAAATGTTGAGCGATTGAGTAGTTGTTCACGATGATGTTGTTGAGAAAAGATTTGAAAGGAGTGAACCCTTGGAAGTAAACCCTTCGTACAGGGACCCACTATCACCAGCATGAGGACGCGTTCGGTGGCTTTGTCATATGCCGTTCGGTTTGATTCCAAAGGAATGGAATATATGCAACTCACCTGCCAATTGCCAACAACACCCCACGAAGCTCGCTGTTTTTAATTTTTGTCTTGTGCGCCAGCTAAGATTGCTCCTACTCAAGCCTTGCTGGACCCGGTATTATCCACAGCTGGCAGGTCGACCAGCTCTTCAATCGGCACAAGAGGGGAAGTGGGAACTTGCGCTAGTGACAGAGAGAAAACAATGAGTCTCGGGGGTCTCGGACAAAATAAAAATCACTAGGAGTTTGCTGGACGCAAACGCGGCGTCACGTTGTCAGGCCGCGCGCCTGAGACCAGTTTCGAGGCAGTGGTAAAAAGGCGACCATTTACCTTGAAGCCATTGTGCCAAGTATATTTTCTTGTCACGGTCCATTTTGAACTCTCGTAATTTCAACAATCTTAGCCTTCATTCTTCAATTCGGTTTTCGTTTCCACCCGACGCTACCGTCAAGCTTTGCACATTTCCAATTGTCTCGTTTCTGTCCGCTCTGCCGTGTTTCCGTTAGTTTCCAAAGGGCCCTTGTGATTTCAGTGTACAGTATCGGTAGAAAATGGCAGCCCGTCAATGTGGCGAACGGCCGTTGCTCCCACTCGTAGCTAGTAGTGAAATCACTGTGCCTCGTTGATTGGGTCTGATCAATGGATTACCGTGACTCCCTTTGGCCGCTCGTACGTATCGTCTGCTTGTTTTTTGACGACCTGTCAATTCTTGGTCAATACCAATGAAGGAGAAGAAAAAAAATAAAGAAAAAAAATATATAGAAAAAGCTCCAGGTTAGTAACCTGCGGGTCCTCGATTTGAGTAACCCGACCTGCGTGGCTCCTGCTTTCAGCATCTGAGGAAGCTACTTCTTTTACCTAGACCATCCGGGCAGCTCGAGTTCCGGACTGAAAAGGAGAACAACTAATACTGACCTATCTTGACTTTACGACCCCGTACTTCACCAAGTTTACCTTGAACATCGCTGCTGGATCTGGCTGAAGTAAAAATCGAAAACTAGTCTCGATATTCTGTGCACTTAACTCTAGGCAACTCTAGGCTACGGCAAATAAAAGAAAACGATTATCATGGCACCTTCTTTATTTCTGGGCCCTCAATCGATTCGATTTTGATAAATTTTGTTGTATAATTTTCCTTAAATTCTAAGTTGGCTAAAAACCAAAAAATCCCAGAGCCAAAAAAAACGGTCTGCTTATTTCTACCATACTCTGGGCCTGCGGTATTTAGAAGGAACTATCAGGGAAGCGGTGAGTTCTTATTGTTCCACTTATCCCTCCTCCCTAGGAGGTCCCTCATCGTGCATAGCCTTTGAGGCCTTCGGGGACACTCGATAAGAACTCTGTTTTATCGGTGAGTCTCCCCCGACGTCTATGCTATGAGTTATGCGATCCATGGCTGGAAGTACCGCGAGAGGGGGCTTAATGGTTCCTGCAACTAACGTGTCCAGTTCCTGTCGCTCCTCAGCAGTTATTTCCCTGAGGCCACGACACTGGCCTAACATTGCCGGGTTTTCGTCCCTCCTCTCCACTTCTAGCTCAGTACTAACCTCGGTATAATGGTGGAACGTTTCCGCGTAGTCTGTCATATACCAAGCTTGCTTCCTACCATCGTCCATGCCCGAAAATACCTGTTCACCCATACTCGGGACAACATGGATCTTCATCATTCGCAAAACACGATCGATTTCGCTAGAGAGATTCGGTACCATCAGTAGTCATAACCGCTTGGTTCGGTGCCACGTGCAGTGTAGCCTTATACCATTCGCCCATAACTAAGCTCATATCTCTCATCACCTTTCGGGATGCCCTGCGATCGATCAAAGCGAGGACTTTAGGGGTATTGCCTATTCGGGCAGTCGTAAAGACTCACAAGTCCTCCTTTGGAGGCTCCTCTACAACCAATCGTAGCGGTAAATAAGGGCCTTCTTCCGCGATACCAATGGTGGCTGGTTTGACTTCAACAGGGCCAACATCACCTGCTTCTCTTGCCAATGGTTCTGTTTTTGTCTTACACTCGTTCTCGTATCAAAAACGATGATATCTTCGATCTATACAGTACGTGTTACCGGAACCAAGTTCACTGGTGTCGACAGGTTGTCTATTGGAGCGGGACTCGGCCCTTAAGCTGTCCCCTCTACTGTTGGTTCCGTCGACTCAATCCTGTTCTGCTCCGGTTCGTGCCACTTCCTCTTTGCCACACCAACGACAATAATTTCGCCTTCGGTTTTTCGGGCATCCTTTGCGGAAGTGGCCTTTTTGTCGGCAGTTTCAACATTCCACCTCGGTGTTATTCACCCGTCTTCTTCAGGATAAAGCCCCTGAGTCTATATTCGGGGAGGTTGACCAATTTCCCTCTGAAGATTTTGATGTAATTCTTTTTTCCCGAGAGTTCTTACTATTTTGCCTACTGGCTCCCTCCAACTTTGACTTGTTCGCAAGTTCATCTTTGCCCGAGCTCGCCGCCGGCCCGAGCTTTTCATTTCCCATCGCTGCGATTAATGCTTTAATTAGGTGCGCTAACTCCGACGTATTCTGTGTGGTCTCGCTATCAACTAATGAAGGGCTAATGACGGCCACAGAACTGCTATTTTGTGGGCAGTATTTCCTTTCCTTTATATGCGTATGCTGGGATAGAAGAATTTTCGGGTGACGCAGGCGCTAGATCCTCACTCAATGTGGATATTACGCGTTCGAATTCCGCTGCTAGGTCCGCCAGACCGTTATAGTCTGTAAATACGTAACGCCTGATGGTCCTCCTGAAGTCGGATCTGCGGTTCGCGTATACCCGGTTCATTTGGAGCTTGAAATCCATAGGCCTTGTCGAGAGCTAATAAACCCGTACATACAGGTCAGGTCATCCGCTACCGGTTCCTCTCGACATTGCCTGCGTGAGAGGATCTTCTTCTCTAGCCTTTCTTGTTAGGAGGAGTCCTCAAAACGGGCTTGAAAATGTCGCTTACACTGGTCCCACGTGTTCCATCGTAATGTATTATGGCGGAACCAGTGCCATGCTATATCCTTTGGCAGAAACGGCATCGCGACTAACAATTCTTCATCCGTGAGGAAAGAGGCGGCTCTGCCCTCTTCGACCCTCCGAAAAGATTGTCCACCCTCGAGCCCTTTGTCCGCTAACATTTACCTTCCACCCTTCTACGCCCCTAGTTACGTCCCTTGGATTGCTAAGGGTTCGCGTGGGGCCTCGCCCCCATCCCTGAGCATACTCGTGACTCCTAGTGGCTTCCAGTTCAAATTCTCGCGGATCGCTTGGCCCAAGCTCGTTTGTCTGCGCATAGCTCCCGCATACTGGCCTTCCTTCGCAACCGTAGCAGCACCTATTCTGCGGCACGCGAATCTGTTCTCTTGCCTGCCTCCACGATTACCGATACGGCCCGTCTCGAATCTGCGCCGTCGTTGGGACAAAGCGGTTCCCTGAATCTTGCGCAGGATGGAAATTCTCGTTCCAATAAAGTGTTGGAGGGTCCTTACCCCAACCGCTCTTGTTCGACCTCTCCTTCCCTTGCTAAGGTGGAGTTTATAGGGATGAAAAGGCTCAAGGCTCGGCAGTGACGGGTAGCCCAATCCGTTCGGGGTCCCTCACGTTCCCATGGTATGAACTCACGGTGGTGATTTGGAGCAAATGCACGCGCGTGTGGCTCTGGATAGTTTCCTGGGTACCGATAGCCTTCCGGTTCTGTGGCAAGGTCCTAGCCTTCCACTTCGCGTTGTTGTGTTGTAATATTCGGTGAAATATCCGGATTCCTACTATAGCAGTCGTCCTGCGGGCGCAAATCTTTGATAAACGCGGTGGTAAAAATGGGCTGCGACGTGCTTACTACGAGAGCACACGTTAGGTAGCTTACTGTCAGTGGGTAATATGGCGTCTGACCGGTAGGTCCACTTACCCGGGGTATTGTTACGCTACGGCTTAGTGGGATTGAGGCTTGGTACCCCCAGTCTCCTATCGGCAGGCCCAGAACCCATCCGGCGCTCTCCGACCTCATATTTGCCAGTTGATGCTGCTCGGGTACCGCGCTCCCCCCCCCCCCAAAACCATATAAGCAAAATGTGGGGATAGGTCTAGTCGCTGGTCTGCCGCACTGACCCTAATCGTGCTTCCGCGTTATCTTGTATTCACGTTCGCCAAACGAGAATCTTCCACGATCGCGCTTCTTTCGTTCCACCGAAACGATATTACTGCCTGAGTATGCAGAATCATGGCCCCCCCTTTCCCCCTCCACATGTCTCTGCTGGGAGGTGGTGTTCAGGTTGATGACTCCGCACCACTGGAGGCCTTCTCGTCAGTGTCCACGTTCTATGGTACTCGCTCCTCGGGGTCGTCATCCTCTGGGTACCAGCTACCACCTGGTAACCTTCTTGACGCGCGAAGTATCATCCCATTGGTTCCTGCAGCATGTCGTCCATCCCGCTCGTATTTAAACCTATCCGTTAAGGGTTGCCCGCAAGGCATTTCCGGTCAGGTTGTTAGCCCAATCAGGTAATTGGGCCATTATTGCGCACATACTGGCCCATCGTCTGTCCCATCGTCCATTCGCGTTGACTCCTCCTCAATAGGGCCGTAAGAGTCCATTGGTCTGGGTTAAGTTGGAGCTAACCAACACGAATGAAAAAAAGCCAAAAATAATCTGAAAAAGAATTTTATTTGTGGGTCTGTTCTCCGTGAGGGTCTATTTACAGAACAATGTCTTCCGAGATTATACTCATTACCTGATATATTAATCGGAAGACACGGTTAATACTGGGTAGGTGATGGTGTCGGTTTCATTTTTAACCAAATTTGCTATTCTACATGATTTAGGTAATTATTAATGAGCAAGAGCCATGCGGTCCGATGCTATTACAAGCCATTAACAAAAAAAAAAAAAAAACAAGATCGTAAGAGCATGTTAGTTCTCTCTCCGCTGTCTCTATCGCGCTATTTTGAATTCAGTTCTCCGACTCTTTCTCACTCCGTTATTTTTATCACTCCGTGACAGCCCTCTATGTTGGTCGCCAAATTTATAACAAGATTTTCCGAATTGAATTATGTAATTACGGCCTGGCCGGGGATGGTCCAGGACGAGAACTTTATTATAAAAATGTCGGCCACTCACCTGCCATTTGCCAAGACACTTATCGCAGTACACCGAGTTCGCGGATCACATTCTTTCGACCCCCGAACAGCCCAAGAAGATCGTTGTTTTCAATTTTTATCTCAGGCGCCAGGTAGGATTGCTTCTAACCGAGCCTCGCTCGACCCAGTCTAGTCCACGGCTTGAAGGTCGACCGGCTCTTCAATCAGCACGATAGTGAAAGTGGGACCTCGCGTGAGTGACAGAGAGAACACAATGAGTCTTATTTAACAATTTACAAAACTAGTGTATTTGACATCAGAAAAATAATGGAAAAAATATCAATAACGTACACCCGCGCTTTGCTTTGACGCCACCCGGCACACAGTGGTCCGGATCGTCGAAAAGGTGGTCAATAGTCAAAAAATGAGTTTTATTTTTTTTTAGGAAATATGGATGCCAATCCATTAAGGAGTATCTAGGGCACATAAGGGTACAAAAATAATAAAAATCTATTATCATTTTAAGCAATTTTTCAGGTTTCAAAGTTCAACAAATTTGAGAAATCGCTCTTAACGCCTAATGTATACCCTTATATACCTGAACGTTAGGAGATGCTGTATCAACGCAGTAAAAAATATTTAAAAAATGGTTCTATAGAATTGTAGTGTATGATCTCCTTTAAGTGACTCACGTGTTAAAAATTTCATATTTATCAACATGAATAATTTTTTTTATTAATGTTTTTAGGGTAAAAATATTTCTCATTTAATCAGCTTGTGATTGAAAAAACATTAAGTTGCTGGGCTTTGCCGCGAAATGTGGAAACATCGTTATTATAACAATTTTATGGAATAGTAATTTTAATTTACACAGTTTTCAGTAGTTTGCCATTTAGATATCCAATATTCTATTTAGGTAATGTTTTTCTTCGTAAATTAATTTATTTCAAACAATTATCAAATATAAAGGAAAATGTTCTCACATGGTAACTTTAAGATGATTCAACAATTTTACTACAACCCCGGACTAGGTTTTCTTAATAGAAGTGAAAAATATAGGTGTTGGAGGTAATTCGTATAATTGACTTGTTACCTGGGTATTGTGGCAGGTGCCTAAGAGATCTTTAAACGGATAGTGCTAGTGACGGTGAGGCCCGAGTTCTCCACGACTGTAAAGAAAGTTACATGAGGTAGGTAAATAATGTTGATTTTCCAAGGCAAGGGACATGGAACCTCAAATAATGGAAACACTGCCAGATGATTCTTCGCAAATCCTAAAGTTTCTTCTAAAATTACAGGTAAATAGCATACAATAAATGTACAATAAACGTAAAAGAACTATAAATATTCCTGTCAATAACAACGCACAAATTTCAGATATTAACGAAGAAATAATATCTCCATTTGGAGACATTTTAATCGCATTAGCAAGTGGTTATCTACTAAATAAGGAGAAATTCAAGGCGTACTGCATTGCAACTGGGACCTTATATGCAGAATTATATTGGTGGTATTCAATGCCACTAACTGTACACAAAGTCCTGATACATGGATCATCAGTTCCGAAACATTTAATGTTTCCGATTGGTCAGTTATCTGAAGAAGCATTAGAAGCTTTTGATGTGTTTTGACCACCTTTTTGATGATCCGGACCATTGTGCGGCGTCCCATGCAACGTGTCCTTGCCTGGAACTATGCGCCTAAATCCAGTGTTGAGGTCGGAGAGGCACTTAGCAGTGGTAAAAAGGCGGCCACTTACCTTGGAGTCATTGTGCTGAGTATATTTTTTTGTGACGGTCCATTTTTAACTCTCGTAATTCCAACAACCTTAGCCTTTATCCTTCAGTTCGGTTTTCGGACCCATCCGACGCCACCTTCAAGCCTTGCACAATTCCATCTATTACATTTCCGTCTGCTCCGCCATCTGTCTGTCACTTTCAAAAGGGCCCTTGAGATTTCAATGTTGTGCCCTTTGATTTGCTTGGAGGAACACTAGAAGTCCAATGGGCTGCATCCGCCAATGTGAGTCTTCGTACCTACGTCTGCCGTGCTGATTGGGTCCGTCACGCGGACTACTGCTACTCCCATTGGTCGGAAGAAAATGACCGCCCGTCGAAGCGGAAAAAGGCCAGTGCTGCCACTCGATGCTAGTAGTGAGATCACTGACCCGTGTTGATTGGATCTGGCTTATGGATAACCATGACTCCCATTAGCCGCTCGTACGTGGCCGCCGCAACATGGCGCTCGTGCATGGTTACTAGGACCTTGCCAACAATACGGCGATCGGTCCAGTGCTGCCTCTCGTCGTTGGTCGCAGAATCATCGCATGTGAGTGCGTCCTCTGGTCATGGTTTTGAGTGGTGCACTAGCAGACTGCCGTCCTTCAGTATCGTCTGCTTGTTTCTGGACGACCTGTCAACTCCCTGTACGAAGATTTCCCGTAGTGTTTTTACGTTAGATTTGGCGTCGAATCAATAATATTTAGATGCTTGTCAGTTGTCTTCCTTGTCTGCTCTTCCTTATCTTCGCGGCGTGACTTTCATCTCGACACTGACTCCCTACATTACAAGTCAGTTGCCGATACTTATTTCTATAATTAAAAATTGAATAGGGTCTCTCCGAACTCCAGGTAAATTTTATATCAATCAAATTACTTAATCCAGTTAAATATCTAAATTGGGGGTGTTGGCTTGAGGGTTCCTTATCTAGTCACGCTCATATACAGGGTGATCCAGAACTCATCATATTCCTTGATTATTTGATTATTATTATTGAATGATATTCAAGGGAATCACTGAACAAGTGAGGGTGATAGGTTTTGAGAACTTCACGTTGATTCGAAATTGTTTGTGTCTAGCGAAATATTAGAATTACTGACTTGAAGTGCATCACGTTCTAGATTTCGTGCAAGATGCTTGTGTACGCGTGGGAGTAGCGAGCTCCAATCGGTTCTTTACAACTCTCAATAGTTTAA
The DNA here is from genome assembly GCA_932178445.1 of Andricus quercusramuli. Classification (NCBI taxonomy): domain Eukaryota; kingdom Metazoa; phylum Arthropoda; class Insecta; order Hymenoptera; family Cynipidae; genus Andricus; species Andricus quercusramuli. Next base: position 82,780 of record CAKNXH010059603.1, on the reverse strand, counting down.
AAACTATTAATCGTACAATATTTTGTCACAGAAGGTTTTTGTTCAGCTTTGTGAAGGAATGTGTGTGCACAAGGAATGTGATGAGTTCAGGATCACCCTGTATATACATATTTATACAGAGTGTCCCGCGAGAACTCTGGTTCCTTTTAGGGGGGTGTAGGGTTTTGGGAACGACAAAGGGTACAAATTGTATGTACATGTGAGCATGTGTGGCGTGCGTGCGTCACGGCGAACAGGCAGCTCCCCACCAAAGCGCTTAAGGGAGTGATGGCAATCACAGAATCGTTGAAGTTCGAGTTCGATCAAACTGAAAAATAACTTGTAATGATTTCTTATACATACGTTTGTACCAGAATTTATTAGAAATCATTCTTCAGTGACATAAATGTAAGAAATAATAATTCAAAATAATTACACAAGTCACCTTCGAGTTATTATCTCCAACTTAATAATGCTCTGAAACCCAAAAAGCACCGTTATTACTTTCAGTCAGAGAAATATCAACTCGCTCTAGGTGATGCCGCCAAATAATTTAAAAATTATGAATAATCATTTAAGTCACGTTCGTAAAACTTCAAGCTATTTTCCCAACCCCATAATAATATTCTGCAACCTCCATAAACCTGTTCTAGTACTTTACGAACGTGACTTAGGTAATTATTTATAATTTCAAAATTGTTTGGCAGCATCACCTGGAGCGAGTTGGTATCTTTTAGCTAACAGTAATTGGGGTGTTTTTTAGGAGTTTCAGAGTATTATTATTCGGTTGGAAATAATAACTCGCAGGTGACTTATGTAATTATTTAAAATTTTAACAAGCTTAAAAAGAAATTTTAAATACAAATGTTGAAAAGTTATAAAAAAGATATGAAATACCATTAGAAAGAAATACTTATTTTAAACCGTATTTTAGAGGGCTATCAACTTTCAAACTCGAACTTTCACGAATTGAGTCATTGCTATTATTACCTCAAGCGCTTTGGAGGGGGACTGCTTGTTCGCCATGCCGTACGAACGCATGTTCACACGTAAATAAAATTTGTATCGTCTGTTCTTTCCAAAATATATCCCGCGGGAAACCCTATATATAAGTATATATATTGTAACGAGGTTTTAGGAAAACTCGGAAAGATGTAAGACAACTTTCCGGGGTTCCAACGAAGCCATACCTGACCTCCGAAGGTGGTCATTAATAGCCATATGGCCTAGATAAGTAACCGACAAACATGTGTATGGGGTCGGCGTCGAGGTTGAACGTTGATCTGACAGCTCGTAAACATAGACTAGATGACGCAGTGCATCAAAAGCTGACCACAAACCAAGGAAGAAGGATGGAAGGAGGGCACGCCACCGATACGACGCAGCGGTCCCACGCATGTCGCGAGAGTTCGCGCATGCCCCTGTTGCTATGGTAACCAGCAAGCGGTAACTGGATAGCAGCCATTAAGTACCAGCAGCCCAAAGAAGGATCACACTACTCACAGGCCAGACGCAACCGACACCCAAACGATTTTCCACTATGGATCACGAGGGGCAGCACGAAACAATCACTATCTCAGCAGGCGGCCATCACATATGTGGCCGTGTTGACGTAACCAGAAGACGGCCATGTTATAACCAGCATTCTGACGGTCAATGAGGAATCACGCTAGATCGTGAGGAGAACCAATCAGCGGCCGTGAAAGGAGAACGAAGTGCGCCTGGAAGAATGAAACGGGAGGAAGACCGAGCAGACGGAAAACCTGTCACTCTGGGAATTGGCTCCAGTGTGAGCGGGTAGATATAAGGAGACTGATATTCTCGGAAAGCCGAATAAACCGGACATATAAACTACAAAAGCTAAATGGATTACGGAGCGAAGCGAGAATTGGCAGAATGGCTTAAAGGTAAGTGGTCCTACTCATCGTCAAGTTAGTTTTTCTCAGCCTCGGCACCGGGTGCCCACGTGGTGTGACAGTTCTGCGAACGCGGTTAGTTTTGTGAAAAGTGATTTCGGTGAGACCGTCTGGGACCCGGTCGATGCTCCAAAGAAGAGACACGCTCGGCTCAAGGCCCGACCCTTAGAAAAGTTGAGGCGAGCGTCTCTCGTGGTCCAGGAGCGTGGCCACGCGGCAATGGACGCCGACCAGCGTCGTGCATAGCGTGGGTGTCCCCCACGGCCATTGTAAATCATAGTGGGTCTCGCTGGGGTTTGCTCGTAATTTCTGTCGGAGAGGTTCTAACTGGTAATTTTGTAGTAAAAATGAATTGATTTAGTAGACTTGGGATTGATTTCGAATAGTTTTTGAGGGAACGCGCAGAAGCGCTTAGTAAAATCGACGTGACTCATTTTTAGGTTAGGACTGGCTGGCCTGCCAGTCTCGACAAGACCGGATCCTACGGAACTCGGATAGGGTTATCCCTATCTGGCGCTTTTAAAAAAGAAACAACAAGCTTCGTGGGTTTTCGTGTTCGCGACCTAATCTGGCAGGTAAGTGGTTAGCCAATTTTATAACCAAGTTTCCTGCCTGGGCCACTCCCTGGCTAGGACGTGGTTTCCATATATAT
>CAKNXH010059603.1:0-71924 GCA_932178445.1 Andricus quercusramuli | reverse complement strand
CACATGTCGTTGGCCATTGCTTCATGTAATTAAGATACATTAGATCTTTTATGACCTTTCTTGACTATTTATGTTATTGTTCGTTTTTTCCAATATTAATTGTATTTTTTTAATTTGATTGGTTCTTACGTGTAATTCTTCGTATATTTCATCAATCTGTGCTTTGAATATTTGCGTTTACTTGCCTCAAATCTTACTTAAATTATTCTGTCTCGTCTAGAGCTGGTCAATATTATCTGCATACTTTTCTCCATCTTCTGATATCAGGAGTCCAACCACTGGTACTAGAATCGATCCTATGAGCCCTAACATTGCTACTCGACATTTACAATCATACTCGCGGCCAATTTCTTGAACAGGATACAGTAAATTGTCGAGCTATCCGATTTCTCGTGAACTATATTCATCAGAGAGAAAACTCGATACAGATAAATCTAGAAGTAAAAATATAAAATTTAACGATAAAAATTATCCTTAAGGCCTGAGGTGTCAAAAGAATCAATTTAAAGCTCCCACTTATTAAAAGAAGAACGAATTGCATGTTTTCGTCGTTCGATATCGGTAAACACATACGAAAATTAAAATGGAAAAACAGGTGTCCAGCGAAACTAATTGTTGCGTAATCCTTCACGACGAGTAGATTACGAGGCCTTTATATTCGATAACAGACAGGTCATAAACACATTATGAGAATTTAATTGAATTCTATTGATGTTATTGCTGAATTAAAGTAAACACATTAACCCCTGAGAATGAAAACTCGTTAGCAAAGATAATCGATGCCATCAAAGTATAAAGGAAATCCACTAACTGTCGCGATAAGGATAATAATGAGCAAGGCTTAGTGATCACATTAATACACAAACAAGAGTCAGTTAGCTTCGTGAATAAGGATGATAAACTTTCAACACCTAATTTAAATACTTACGTGAATATGTCACGAAATAAAATCTGATATCTACACTTCATTTTATCGCAAATAAGAACCTTTTAATGCGATTGAATAATTAAATTACACCCTAGCTTTTTCGAAATTAAAACTGAGCTTCGAAAATCAAAAACCAATTAAATTTTTTTTTAATTGAAAATATTTTTTGAAAATGGCGGACAAAGAGATAATTGATCATGACTCTTCCAAAATTGAAATTCAAAAGATCAAGTTGTCAAAATCCATATTGGAAAAGAGTAAAGAAACTTCGTTCGAAGAATCAATGGATGAATCGAATTTTGAAGATTCACAAATTATAAATGAACATGGCTCCAATCAAGATAGAACCAATAATCCTGGTGGACCGAAAGTTAACATAATCGATAATCAGGCGGATCGATCGTTAGACTCAACCGTACAGGATGCAAATAATGTAATCAATTTAAATACAGAAACCAGCACACTAAATCGTGAATCAAACTCAATGAGTGAAGCAACGAATAACATTCTAGATCAAATAAGAAACTTACAAGAAGATGTTCATAGTTCATTTACAAGTAATAATGAAATCCTTGCGTCCATGCAATTAAATCTTTAGAAAATCCAGAAAACTCAAGAGGAGTTAGACAATAGAATAGATTCTTTTGCAACAACAATTTCAAATAAAATAGATAGTAAGGCAGATTACCTAAGGAAAAGGCATGAAGAGCAAGGGAAATATTTAGAAGAGAATATCATTGATGTTGAAAAGAAAGTCGACGTACTAAAAAAGGTCACAAAGGCAATACACATAGATCAGGCAGATTTTGTTGTTACCAATATGCAAAATAGAAAGCGTTTAGAAGATTTAGAGCTAAAACAATGTCAGGATTATGACTTTCATTATGTAATAAAATCATGTTTGACTGGCATGGCAAGAGAATAATGGAATATGGTTCGGGAGCATGTGAGATCTGCAATTTGGATTCCATAACCCAGAAAAACTTACTAGAACCGAATATGCTATGAGTGTGATAAACAATCCGAGGGACTTATTTCCACCACCCTCTGAGAGCGAAATTGTCAAGTGTCTATCGACACACTTTACAGAAGAGGTCAGGGCCGCATTTATTATTAGAAACATAGAAACGTCCGAAGAATTCATTGAGTTCTTAGAATCATTAGACCAAGCCGGAAAAATCAATTATAAGGAACAATATTCACCACGAAACAGTTCGGTTTATGACGAAAATAACTATAATAACATAAATAGAAATCGTCGAGATAATAGATATAATTTCCGGGGAAATGAAAGATATGAAAATCAAGGCTACTCACGTGAAAATCAATATAAAAATAATTATGAGAACAATCAGCGAAAATCAAATTTTGAAAACAATGAATCTAAATACCAAAATAATTATTCAGATAGAAATCACGATTATGATCGACAAGATCGCTATGGGAATCGAAATCAAAGTTATAGTAATAGGTGACGATACGATGATAGAAGTCGAGGGTTTGAAAATCGGCTGAACCGTAGCTACAATAGAACTTGCCGCGAGCATCAAGATTGCGGAAATGAAAATCGTCAACATAGAAATACAGATAACCGAGGTTCAAATTATGATGTGTAAGTTGATCGACCTCTAAATTATCAACATAACAAGGGTCAGTGGTCAAATGGTTCCAATTACACAAATGCGAATAACTCTCATAATGATAATAATCAAAAGCCTTTAAAGGGCACCGTAGAAAATGGAATTTATAAGCGAGAAAATGATAGTCCGCCAAATTTAAGCTCTAGTAATCCGATATTACAAATGGAAATACAAAATGTAAATACTAAAGCGTTGATAGATACAGGCAGCGAGGTTACATGTAGCTCACAAATATTTTTTGAAAATAATATTAAAGCATTCAGAGAGTGCGAAATGTTACCAATAGTGGGCACGAATATTGTAGGTGCTACAGGGGCAAAGCCTGTCAAAATGAAAGATCAAGCATATGCGAATTTTAAAATGGGTAACTGGGATGATTCCTAAGTATTTTTTATTGCTTCTAAATTAAATAAAGAATGCATAATTGGGTTTGATGTATTAAAAAGATTGAAAAGTAAAATTGACTTAGAAGAAAACGTTAAAGAATTGAAAGATAAAGAGAAAACAATAAAAGTGAAATTAATGGACGAAGATCCAAAGCGTATACGATTAATATTTGATCCCAAAAATTCTCAAATGGAGAAACATTTAAACTGTTCAGGAAAAATTTTGGTAGTAGAAGAAAGACATTCCATAAATAGATTATGTTGAAAATGATAATTATTGTGAAAATGAATTTGCATTACATGATGAAGAAATTAATGAAAAGGTAGCACAGTACACACTGTTGGATTTAAATGAAGAAGAGCGATTTTACAAGCTGATTCAGAACTATAAAAATGTATTTTCAATGATACCGAGTAGGATTTCAGTGTACAAACAAGAGCTTGAAATAAATGATAAGAAACCATTTTAATGCGAACATATCCAGTGCCCTTGGTAATAACAACGAAAAAAGATGGTTTAATACGCATATGTTTAGATGCGCGCAAATTAAATGAATTGATGACTAATGATTACGAATGCGTGGAAGCAATCGAGGTTCTATTCCCGAAATGTGCTGCAACTAAAGTTATATCAATACTAGACCATGTGAGTAGTTTTTGTCAGGTGCCACTGCACCCAAATTAAATGAAATAAACGGTTTTTCTACACGAGGGAAAATGTTACGAATTTGAAGTAAGCCTTTCGGACTGAAAGCGAGCACAGCAGCTTTAGTTAGGGTCCTAGACTCATTGTTAGTTTTAAGAGGGATAAGAGATTTTGTAATAACATTTATCGACGACATGCTGTGTACATCGCAGAACGTCTCTCAACACCTGTAGCATCTGAAACTACTCTTTCAGCGCCTACAGGATCATAATGTCACGGTTAATTTCGAAAAGTCTCATTTTTTTCGTCCGGAATTAAAATTTTTAGGGCACATTCTTACGGCCCTGGGAATAAAACCAGACTTGGAAAAGATACAAATAATTCATGACTTTTCAACGCCTAGAAACCTAGAGAAATTGTGAGGATTTTTGGGACTAATGAATTATTATACCAAATTCACCAAAGAGCATGCTCAAGAAATAGTTCCGTTACTAGAACTATTAAAAGTGAGGAGCAAATGGATCTGGGGTTTGGAAAAAAAGGATGCGTTCAAAAAAATCAAAGGACTTTTCCGTGAATTCGTGATTCTGACATATCCCGGTTTAAATAAACCATTCTATCTACAAACTGACGCCAGTGACGTAGCACTAGGGGCCGTTTATTTTCAAATAAATGAGGAAAAAGAACGCCTACCGATTTCTTTTGCGAGTCGAATGCTTGAGGGATCGGAACTGTCCTATTATACTGCTGAAAAAGAATTGCTTGCAATAGTATGGGCACTTGTAAAATTCAGATCTTATTTTCTGGGAAAAAATTGATCATCCGCATAGACCACAAAGCTCTAACCTTCCTCAAGGCTTGCACATTGGTCAGTGCAAGACTTACGAGATGGATCATGGCAATTCAGGACTACTGTTTTGAAATAGAGTACTGCGAAGGCAAAAACAACATAGTAGCTGATGTTTTAAGTAGAATACCTTCAAAAGAATCGGGGTATCCGTTTGATTTAAATGAGGGCAAAATCTTTTTATATGCACTAGCCAAGAGACCGTCATCGGAATTAAGAGCACGCCTAAAAAGCTTTATAAAATAACAAAAAGAAGAGATCGCATTACAAAGAAATTTCTAGGATATCCAAGATGGAAAAACAAAGAGATTCGAATTATATAATAATTTAATCTACTTAACAAACAAGAACGGAAAGAAGCTATGCCTAACTTCAAGCATTATATATAAAATAATTGACGAATGCCACGAACTATATGCTCACGTAGGGGCGCAAAGAGTTTTTCGGATGCGAAATTAATATTTTTACTACCCTCATTTAGCGAAAACAATTAGAAGGAGATTAGTGAGCTGCGACTCCTGCCAGAACAATAAAGACACTAATCAAACCTGCTATGCAGAAATGAGGAATGATTCGTCAAAAAGGCCAGGAGAAATTCTCTCAATTGACTTTTATGGATCATTGCCTGCATCGAAGGGTGGTTATAAATACGTTCTGTCTACGGTAGATGCGTTTACCAAATATGTCAAACTTTATCCCATTAGGAGAAGCACCGTAAAAACAGCTACAACGAAAATCTTCAAGGATCACATTGGTAAATTTGGAAAGCCGCAGAAAATAGTCGCAGATCACGGGACCCAATTTACATGTGATCAATGGCTCAACAAGTTAAAAGAAGAAGGAATAACAGCAGTATTCTCGTCAGTAAGACACCCCCAAAGCAACATCGTTGCAAGAATTCATCAAGAGCTCTCGACATTCTTCCGAACGCTCATAAGGGAACGACATAACACGTGGTGGATTTGGCCACAAATAATAGAAAATTGTATGAACGAAATGCACCACGAGACGACGGAATTCACGCCAATTAAGATTTATCTCAACATAAAGCCAAAAAGAGCTTAGGAAAATTGGCGAATTTGCCTCCACCAATCAATAACATCGAATATGAAAGAAAAATAGAGATGACCCAAGAAAAAATTATCCGAAAGGGTAAAAGAAGAGCCGAGGTGTTTAATCGGACTCACAAGATTACCAAATTAAACGTGGATGACAAAGTGCTTTTGAAACTGCTCAACAGATCAGACAAAAAGCAATACAATATTAGCAAAATTTCTGCAAATATACGACGGGCCGTACGAGATTAAAAAGGAAATAAAACCGGGGACATACATCCTGTGAGATCCTGGAAAAGAAGAGGACAAGGGAATGTATCATTCACATAACTTGAAAAGATAAATTCAGAGAAAAGAAGAAGAAGAAAACTTCGCAAACCCTCAATAATCTTGAGAAAATTAGCAAAATAAGAAACTAGATAATAATTCACATTAGTGAGTAAGAGAAAACTATAGAAGCCAAATCAGGCGAAATAAGAAAAAAATCAAGTATAGGTCACCCAAGTATTCAATAAGGAAGAGCTGCGAGTATTATATATATGCATATTTAAAACTAAAACTATAAGAAAAGATAGGTCATAAATTAAGTGAAATGCAAAAACTACAGTTAAGTTCAAAACAAGACAATTCATCATAAAATCAAGAAAAATATGTGAATAGATAAATAAAATAAGAAGGATCTGTCGTTAGGTAATTAAGAATGAGAAAGTAAGCAAGATTGTTAAGGAAAAACTACAAAGAAAAGATGATGTGAGTAGAAAGAAAAGATAAAAACCCAAAAATGATACAAAATAAGAAAAAAGGAAGAAAAATGACATATAAAATATTCATAGATGATAATTAAATAAGAGAAAAGGTATATGAAGTCGTGAAAGAAAAATGAAAAGAATAAGAATTAGAAAAGAAAGATCCTACCAGTTTCGGAAGAAAAAAGGAAAAAGAAACTATGGAAAATAAGGAAGACTCATTAAATCATAGGGAAACAAATAATACAATATAATTCATAAAAGCCTACTTCGAACAACGAGTTTTTTTTTTGATTTTAGAAGGAAATAAGAGAAAGAAAAATGGAACCGTCCTCCGTTAAGATCATGAAGGACGTGGGGTGTCAAGCCTACGGGAGGTTACTAGTAGGAAATTTGGCAAAATTGAACGTAAAGGGGAAGGAAGAGAGTATCCCTAAGACAATACTGCACACCCGAACTAACAAAAAGAGGGCTGGGACCAAGACTAAACAGCAGATTACCCAATCGCCAAGCTTTGGACTGGGTAAAAATGAAGGGATCTACCTAAAAAAACGTGGAGAAATTTCCGATAATCTTAAACGCAGAAAAAAATGTTTCGAAAGAGGGAATGGCAGAAATCAAAGTAAAAACGGACATTCGACATAATAATGGGGCGGAGGACCTATTACAAGAAATGAGAGACGCAGTTAAAGAAATGACGAGGAAATTGAGAAAGGCTAACCAACAACGCTACCCACCTAAACCCCCAAAAAAACCCCAAACGAGAACTAAATCCAAAAGGAAGAAGCAATTTAAAAAACCTACAAACGTCCAATGAAGAGGAAGAACTGTTGTACGGGGAATATTTATAAACGGAAATTCTTCTCATTTTCTTAAAAAGAATTAAACCATAAATATAACGTAGAAGAGTACGAGAAGCAATAAGAAATAAAGAAAATAAGAAAGAGAAGCAACACAATCGCAAGAATTTATTTTTTTATTGAATATAAATGAATGCCTTAAAAACTCCTTTTTGTATCCATTTGTTTAGGGAGCATAGTCAACCCGCACTTTTCAAACATTTTCAAAACGCACAAAAATTTTCTCATCGGTGGCATTCATTTAGGGGGGCACTAGAGCACAGATCACTACCAGTAGTTCAAATCTCGCAACTTACTCACATACTGTTGATCACTTGCAATACTTATACTTTAAATTTTGATAGAAATTTGATATAAAATTAAATATAAGCAAAAGCAAGTATTTTTCTTATTATTAAACAAATAAATTTTTCAAAATTTTGAAACATTCCTTTGTTTACCGGGGCATTGAAACGGTCAAGTATAAAATAATTATTTTATATTTATAAATAACACTCAAAAGCGGGCGAGGTGGAAAATAGGTATGCTACTGAGTGACTTGCGAATTCCTGGGCAAAAGAGTTATATGGGTTAAATGTACCGCTGTAAGAAACAGGTACGGTTGCGTGCGCAACCTATACGATAAGAGGGGATACGAGGACCCGCGACGATGGGAGCTTCGTGATTACCAAGGATCACTCGAATCGCTAGTCGGCGCTCACTGGTTCAAGGGGACACCGCGTTGAGCGTTTGACTTTCGAGATCACGTACGATTTAGGATTTCTGGATTTATTCTGGATTTTTCTGATTTAGGATTAAGCTACAGGTACTAATTAGGAGGAGAACTGGGTACAAACTGGAACTTACTTTCAGGTTATCATATATGAGGAACCTTATAATTTGTTGATAAATTATACTTTTAAAAGCCTGCCCCTATCTGAACCTGTCGGAAACAGACTGGATCAGAGCCAAAATGCAGATCAGTAAGATCGTTTATTCTTTTTCAACTTGTTTCCATACGGGAGCTCAAGAATGCCAGTCAAGCCACTCTGAATTGGTTTATTCAAGTGACAATAAGGATTTTGAGGGTGTAACAATTTGAACAACTATAGGTGATGTGTTTTGCAAGCTCCATTAATTTATCATTGAGCTTTCAACCCGTTTCCATACAGGAGCTCAACCAGTGATAATTGAGAAATTAATAACACAAAAAGAAAAACAATTGCCGATAGTTGATTAATAATTTTGATAAAAAGATTCTTGGCTTTCTTAGGAATTAATAAAATTCCCAGCATGGAACCGTGAATCTTTTCTCATCAAGATTGGCATGGCTTTTGAAAGGTAGAAAAACGTTTATTTTAATTTTACGAATGCCACTAGAAAAATTTGTGGTTCCAAATTACTTACATTGATCAATTCACAAACAAATAGGAAAATGAGACAACATTCTGGAGGACAAATCTTGCACTTAAATTTGCACGGAATGGCGCCTCACTTGATAAATTCAGTAATAATCTAGTCCTCAGTTCTTCTCGCGGGAGGCAAAATTAGTAGGAATTCTCACTTAAAAACGAGGGCAATGCTAAGACTTTCGAAGGCAAATTGATTCACGAAACTAAAGTAATATGCTCGGGAATTTTTATCTTTGAAGCAACGTTCCAAAAATGAGAACAATTCAATTAAGGGCTATCTTAGATGAAGAGCTTGAAGATAATCACATTTCGAGAAAATTCTTAGTTGAAAATAACTTTAAAATTAAGGGGCTAAAAATTTAAAAGAGTGAAGTTACTTTTAATGAAAATTGGGAATCTCAATTAACCGATAAAGTTTCTTTTAATATTCTCGTTGCTAATAATTCAATTCGTTTCACGTTTATCGTCCTCTCAATATTGGAACCGACGTGCATACTGGGGGCCAATATCTTGAACAGGACACAGTAAATTGTCGAGCTATCCGATTTCTCGTGAACTATATTCACGAGAGGAAAAACTCGATACAGATAAATCTAGAATAGAAAATAGAAAATTTAAGTATAAAAATTATCATTGAGGCCTGAGTTGTCAAAAGAATCAATTTAAAGCTCCCATTTGAAAGAAAGAAATCACAATTCAAATGTTCTCAAGATTCTTGAACTATTCTTATGATGATTAAAAGGCTAAAGCTGTAGAATAATGTTACAGGTGGTTATGTCTATCAATAATAAGTTAGAAGAGAAGTATTACTCAGATAATATTTCGACCTCACACTGTAAGATATGATTTCTGTCTATTAAAAAATTCTAGGTGATTCTTATAGGACTTTTTGCATAGATTACGCTTTCGTTGACAAAAATAATACAGTTTTAAATTGCACTGAATGAATATTCAAGTACTTTAATATTTTTATTTGGTTTCCTTCGTAAGCAGTAATACTAGGCAACTTCAATTAACTACAGATGGCGCCACAGTTGCAAGTTTCGACACAAACAGATTGCGCCTCCGACAAAGGAAGAGTTCTGATCCATGCTAAGTTACCAGCAGTCGGTGAAACAGTGAGGACGGTAATGCAGGTTCCTGCTGCAATCGAATTGCACAATCGATCGGTTAAACAGAGAGGTTGGTAAGTTTAAGGTTATGTTCAATTCTTGGTTGGTAAAACAGTGAGGTTGGTTATGAAGATTCTTGTAAAGTTAACATGTTCCATGCTAAGTCGGCAAAACAGTGAGGTCGTTAATAAATGTTCCTGCTGAGTGAACATTATGAGGTTCTGTTCCACGTTAAGTTACTATCGGTCGGTAGAACAATATGCTACCATCGGCCGGTAAATCACAGGTCGGTATTTTTTAAATCTTTATTTTAATATAGGTCGATAAGGTTGAGAGACATGTGACCATCAATCGGTAAAAGAGGCAGGTCGGTATTTTTATATTATCAGTTTGCTATCAGTCAGAAAGGTATGGAGACATTCAACTAACAGACGGTAAGCCAGAGAGGTCAACAATTTTTAAGTTATCATTTTACAATATGTCAGTATGGCAGGTATACATGTTACCATCAGTCGGTAAAACAGAGAGGTTGGTAATATTTCATATAATTTTTTACTATAGGACATTAAAGTAGGGGCCATAGGCAATGCACATCCCCAGCAATAGATCGATAGTGCATGTGTCGACCGTATCCGATATCAGCCTTACTTATTTGATGCAAATCTTCGGCTTTAATATGCTTACTGTATATTGGAAATTCATATTCACTTGTTTCTTTGTGTATTCCCGTTATTATCTTTTGTAACTGATTATTGGTTATCAGAGCTGGCTGCACTTTCCTTTCTCTAGTATTTTCTACGACTTTGATAAATTGAAAAAGAGTGTTAATTGAATGGTCGAGTTTTTCTTCTACATGTCTTGTCCATTGCTTCATGTAATTAAGATAAATTAGATCTTTTATGTCCTTTTCTTGACTTTTCATGTCATTGTTCGTTTTTTCCAATATTGATTGTATTTTTTGAATGTGATTGGTTCTTACGTGTAATTCTTCGTATATTTCATCAATCTCTGCTTTGACTATATGCGTTTACTTGCCTCAAATCCTACTTAAATTATTCTGTCTCGTCTAGAGCTGGTCAATATTGTCTGCATACTTTTCTCCATCTTCTGATGTCAGGAGTCCAACCACTGGTACTAGAATCGATCCTATGAGTCCTAACATTGCTACTCTACATTTACAATAATCTAGGCAGAGATTCACTTTCTGGGTTGTGGTGCTGAATTTCAGACAGCAATCTGTTCAGATTGTTGTATTCCATTTCTATTTTATGAAGTTTAATACTTAAAATATCAAGCTTCACTTCATCTCTGCAGTCTGCTTCCATTAATCTTTTCATACACGACAAATAGTTGCTGCTGATTTGTGACCGTCCGCGAAGAAAGGGACATAATGCGGAAAAAATCGATTTTCATTTCCTTAAGCCAATCGATAGTTTCTGGGTTACTCTTTCATTTTGAACAAGAGGCCTACGAAAGCCAGCCCCACCACTTACCACTACAGCTGTACGCGACGGGTCCGTGTGCTCCACTGGCTCGTGCCTAAAAGTATTGTAGTAAGTGCAGGGGGTGCTTTTCGTAAACGCATCCCCACTGCTCAAATGCTGGCTTGCGGGCTCTGCTACGACCGCCCGTCCTGTGAAATTCACCTTTGAAGCATTAGGTACCTTTCTTCGCCGACGATCACATATTTCGTTCCATGCTCTTAGAATCGAAATGATACGTAAAATTTCCAATATTTAAGAATATCATAATTCTCCAGTAATTTCGATTAAAATGTATGGAGTCCAGGGTTTCGTAGAACAATCTGGAATTATCTGTTAATGGTTGAATGTTATACTGTGTCCGACGTCCGAGGAGAATTAGCAGCAGAAGAAATAGGATCCATTTCCACTGGAGATGGCCTGACGTTGAATTGAACTAGTCCATCTGTTACGCTGAAAATTTATAATAATATTACTTTTAATGATTTGTTTATAGTTAGCTCAATCTTATTTTTTTAGTGGAAAAACAAAAGAAGAAAAGGCAACCTCCAATTCCTCTTCCTTTTATTTTTCTTCGTCTTTTTTCATCCTTTCTTTTATGTTGATGCATAATTTCTTCAAAAGAGTTTCGCAGGGTTACTTGAAATGTTTCAGTTTGCATGTGCGTAGTCTCTTTTTGATTAATTCTCGTTCATTGATCACCACAACTCTTCTTCAGAAACTTCACAATTTTTAGCTAGATGTTCATTCCTTAAAACCTTTTCACTACAGTTACATTTTGTGTGTCTCCTTAAGTAGCAATATTCACAACAGTCTTACCATTTAAAAAGTTAAATCAATATTTTTGACGCATTGTCTGCGCATAAAACATAGATATCTTTCGTATGATTCTCAATACTTTGTTCACTAAAGAAATAAACATCTGCCAGTTCTTTCAAAATTTTCTGAGCTGCATTGTGCTCTTCTGATCTAATTTTAGTTTCCTTATCGCTAACAGTGATAAATAGATTTCCAAGTTTGAAGTCTCTCACGACGCATTTAATTAAATAATTTTTTCATGCGAGAACCCCTCCTCTCGCTGTATGTTATAATTGGGTGTAGAAAAGTTATATTTGGCAGTCAGTTCCTCCAGGTGTCCCTTGGCAAACCTCATTTGCTCTATTTCACCTTTGGGTTTGATAGTTGAGGGATAAATTTTCCCCTCTGGTAGTTTGGTCATTATGATTGACTCCGTCATTCTGTAAGAGGAAATTTTTTATTATTATTTAATATTATTGAAAGTTACTCATGAGCAACTTTCAATTTGTCTACATGTTTTTGAAAACGTTTGCCATCCATGGTTTCTAAGATTGCTGTGTGTTTATCAGTATTCAATTTTCTATCATAGAGTAGTTTAGAGCGATGTTTAGCGTTGATTAAATTTCTAGCCGCTATATCTTTTATTTCGGATAGTCGTAATATTAAGTCTTTCAAATAGGAACCATACGTTTCCAGTTTTTCTTCAGAAGGGAATGAGCTAGGAGTACGAGCTATTTTTCCAAACACTACTTAGAACGGTGTGATTTGGTTATAAATGCCTATAAATGCACTTCCTTTGTCTGCTAGTATTGCTTTTGGTGATCCGTACTGAGAAATTAAATTTTTGGCTTCAGCATGTGCTATTGTAGTGGCTTTGATGTCTGGTATTGCCATAGTGATGCAGTATTTTGACAAATTATCCTACATAGTGAGAATGTGTCTATGTTCATCAGGTGTTATTGGTAGAGGTCCTACTGTGTCGAGGGATACTTTATTAAAAGTGTCTATGGGCATATCTGTTATAATCATCAGTTTCTGGGTTTTGGCTCGAATTATTTTTTTCTCTTGCCAAACACCACCTTTTCGCACGAAGTCAGTAACTTGCTCTTTCATTCCTAGCCACGTAAATTTTTCGCTTTTCTTTCATAAGTTCTATGAATTCATTTGTGTCCTCCTATTTTACTTTCATGATTGTCCATTATTAAGTGGGCTCGATCTTCTTCTGGTGGAATTCGCACGTTCCTATGGCATATTATAACTTCAACATTGCTGTTTTCGAATATTTCCTTCAACATTTCCAAAATAGTACCTTTTTGTGGATCTGCGATTAAATCTCCATGAAGTGAAATTCGGAAAAAATTCACGTTTTCTCTCTTTAGGGCTACATGTAGGTTATGTAATCCAATTCTGAAATTTTCTTCACTCCACGGACTGGAATAATATTAATAATTTGATTTATTTTTACGTATTTTTCTCTCAGGTACGTCAAATTTTCTATGCAGCTTTGTGGTTTTGGGGGTGTGTTGGTGGTGAAAACTTGCTGATACATGTCAGGCAATTCAGATTGCACGCTGGTTACCAGTGTGGTATTGCGTTCTCTCTCTGTTCTCTGTGCCGCAGGCTCAGTTGCTGGGACCTTGCTTACACTAGAATCGGTTTTCAACATGCGACCTTTGGGCTTGGAAATGACCCTTGATATTCCTGAAATTGTAGCTTTTGAGGAGGCACTTGTAAAACTTGTTCTTGTTACTGGCTTAGATCTTTTTTTAGAGCCCTCTTTTATTTTTCTCGTTTGTATTGGTAATAGTTTGGCTGTTTTATTTTTGTGTTCTTTCGAACTCTCTCCCGAGGAAGTTTCTAGAATAGGATTTCGAGAGAGTGCGTCGGCGTTTGTATTCAATTTACCTGGTTTGTATTTCAATTGATACTCATAGACTCGTAATTTCAGATGCCATCGAACCAGTCTTTGTCCTGGATCTTTGACCGTGCTTATCCATTTTAATGGCTGGTGATCACTAACCAACGTAAACTCTTTTCCGTAAATGTAAGGCCGCTAGTGATGAACGGCATATAAGATTCAAGATTCAATTTGTCTCGAAATGTGAAAATTTGATGAAATCCGCGATAGGCAGTTCTCACATGAAACTATACCTTCTCATTATGATAAGAATGTAATAATTCATTATGTTTGGTGCTATCAAAATTGGAATTTTCGATTTTTCCAGAAAATTTGAAAAGGTGTTATTTAAAGTTGCTATTTAGTTCAAAAAGTTGTTGAAAGTTGTTGAAAAGCAACTTTTTGCTTCTCGGTAAATTAAAATTGAAAATTTTAAAGCTTTTTCGGGTTTAAATCGTGTGCGAAACTATGAATGTTGCCGACGTTTCGTGAACATTGCAGTACAGTTCTTCAGGGCTGACCTGAAACAAAAGTTTCAGGTTATGTTGTTTTATATATATTCTCTGTGATGCCTGTGATTGGCCATAGCGCCCTATGGTGGGGTCCGGTCAAACATGATTAGCCAATCAAGTCTTTTTTAAAAAACCTGGGAGGACGGAAAGGTAAATCGGATTCGTATTATATCCATTGCCCCTATTGATGTTATAAGGGTGTTTTAAGATTTTCCTTGCTTTTCTATGTTTTTTCGAAAAAATATTGCACGTTTTTGCAATGATGGTTGTTTTGTCCAATAGAATGCTATGTTCTGTTTCGATATGATGCTCAGCTAGTGCTGATTGCGCGAAATGTTTTACCCTAACTTTACTCTCATCTTCCTTCACATGTTGGCTGACAGGTCTCCCGGTTTCTCCAATTTAGACTTCGCTGCAAGAACAAGGGATTTTATATACTCTCGGATCACTGAGAGGTGCCTTTTTATCTTTAGGGTTGTTTAGAAGTTGTCATATATTCGCAGGTGGCTTAACTATAGTTTGGATATTGTGTCGACTTGTTTTTTGAGTGTATTTTCTTATTGCCTTATCAATTTGTTTGTTTGTGTAATCGTTTTGTATTAGGTTCAGTTTAACATTTTGTAGTTCAATTTGTAAGTTATCTTTATATGTAACGGAGACAGCTCTGTATGGAGGAGTTGATGACCGATTACTTTTCAGTTGAGTGGTGGTGGGAGGAGGCATGTAGGTATCTGTTGGTATGGGTAGGTTTTCTGTAAACTTCATGTCCTAATGTGTCATCAGATCTTTTGTAATCTAGTACGTCCAAGAAAGGCAATTTTCTATATTGTTCAATTTCCATGGTGAACTTGATATTAGGGTGTAACTGAATGATGAAATCGAAGAACTTGTGTAGTTCATCTAGTCCATGTCTCCAGATAACAAAAGTATCGTCAACGTAACGGCACCAAAATTCCAGAATAGGTTGGATTTGTTGAAGATTTTAGTTTATAGATTTACCATAAAGATGTTGGCTATTACAGGTGAGATTGGAGATCCTATTGCTGCTCCTGAGGTTTGTTCGCAAAATTGGTTTTGTACGTGTGTGATAGAATTTCCTGTGAAAGAATTTAGTTTTTTGGCGAGAAATCGTGCTAGGTTGTAAGTTGGTGAGTTTATATCGCTGACGATCGGTGTGAATGGAATGTTGTTTTTGTGGATTTTTGGGAGTCCATAAAGTTTTGGAGAGATGGAATTAGTAGGTATTAATTTAGATATTGTTCCGCTGTCAAATTTTGATTCTTTTAGAAGGCTTTCTGTTTTGCTGACTATTGTTCTTGTGGGGAGTCGTTTAGGTTTTTTATATGTATCGTCAGTTTGAAGGTCCATGGTTTTGTTGTTATAGTCTTCTTCATTCATTATGACTGTTGTGTTGCCTTTGTCTGCGGGTAATATGATGATGTGTTTATGCTGATTGAGTTCTACAATTGCTGTATTTTCTTGTTTTGTTAAGTTTAAGGAAGAAAATTTTATTTTTTGTTTCTGAATGCAAAAATCTTTAATCTTTGGAATTGCTCAAATGATATGTGGTCCAATGTAGACAAAATGTCAAGTCTGAGAGTGTTCGATAGAAAAAGGTAGCGGTTTAATAGTTTCTTGCAGGTAGTGTGCAAGGCAAATTTAGTATGATGTATTCTTTCTTTCAAGAGAAGCAAACTTGTTTTATGTAGAATTGATTTGGATTTAGATGTTCCCAAATGGCTTCCCAACTATAAGAATTTTGGGACGATGTTATTATCCCTACACCGTTTTAAGAAAGCT
The DNA here is from genome assembly GCA_932178445.1 of Andricus quercusramuli. Classification (NCBI taxonomy): domain Eukaryota; kingdom Metazoa; phylum Arthropoda; class Insecta; order Hymenoptera; family Cynipidae; genus Andricus; species Andricus quercusramuli. Next base: position 55,825 of record CAKNXH010059603.1, on the reverse strand, counting down.
AAAGATGTTAGTAGCTTAGCTTGAGTAGACCTGAGCTTACTAAAAGTGTTAGTTTCAGTAAGAAAACTCTCCCTGTAGAGTTGTTTAATAACAGACTTAATGCTTTCACGATGATTCATTATGATGAATTAAAATTTTAAAGCTTTTTCGGGTTCCAATGAAGAAGTGAACTTCAATGTTCTCGAAACGTCGGCAACATTCATAGTTTCGCACACGATTGAAACCCGAAAAAGCTTCGAAATTTTAAATTTTATTTTATCATAATGAATCATCGTTAAAGCATTAAATCTTCTATTGAAGATCTCTACAGGGAGAGTTTTCTTACTAAAATTAACACTTCTAGTAAGCTCAGCTCTAGTCAAGCTAAGCTACTAACATCTTTAGCTTTCTTAAAACGGTTTAGGGATAACAACATCGTCCCAAATCTCTTACAGTTGAAACCACATTTGGGAACATCTAAAGCCAAATCTATTCTACATGAAACAACTTTTCTTCTCTCGAAAGAAAGAATACAACATATTAAATTTGCCTTGCACACTACCTCCAAGAAACTATTAAAACTTCACCTTTTCCAATCGAAAACTCTCAGATTTGACATTTGTTCTACTATCATTATAATTCCTTCGTGATGTATACATCCTGCATGAGCTGAAGCTTCAAGGAGTCGAAACACCGTTCATTTTTCCAGGAAGTTCAGACGCTAGATAGTCCTGCAATGATCTCTAAATATATACAAACACGGGAAGCATGGTTCAAGTCCGTCTCAATTTCTACCGGGACCGGCAACGTGAAAACTCTGCTGAATACGTAGTCAAATATACCAGTATTTATCTTAAGTGAAAAATAACATAACGTTTTATTCCAACTGATATACCAAGTTCAGAAGTTCCAGTAACAGTTAATAGTTCCAAAATATATACAGTCTTAAACAGCCATGAATACATTACTTCTGGCTTGAGAGTTTCATATAGATTAATTGTATTTTTCATTGGGTAACAGTTAAATCATTGTAAAATGAACATCAATATTCATATATTGTACTGTGCAGTGTACAATCCTTTAATTATTATCTAAATCGCCTTTTCATCATTGTTCTTTATAGGCTATAATAAAAACGACACATCTGTATATGAGGTTTAAAAAAATTAATATGTACTCTTATCAAATCATGTCACAAAATACAATATAACGCAGATGCTCGATATTGACTATACTATTCTGAAAGCAGAGATTCTTGCAAATCAAACTCTTAATTCTTCCATAATTTGTTGATAAGTATGTGCATCCTTTCTCCTTGTGGTTGAGGTAGTTTGTATCACGCCCTCTTGCTGTAAATGAATAGGACTCATAATTAAGTTCTTAATAGATTTGTTTGGTCTTATATTCTTTGGTGGCGGAGGCGGTACTGGAACGTGACACGAATTGTTTTGCAAATTTGTAAGTTCATGTGGAGCCACATGTTTACCGAAATTCCTGTCCTGTATTTTTGTTTCGAGCTCTCCGCATATATTATTTGGCATTTGTCCGTTATCTGGAAATTTTTTCGAGTCATTATAATAACTATGTTTATCTCGCTGGTAGTAGACACCGGCGAAAATAAGAACATTCAAAATTAACAAACTGCAGCCAATGGCTATTGTAACACTTAATGCAGTAGAATATGCAGCAAATCCATCTTCAGGTTGAGCAGTAGTTTCACCGAAAGCTGGCTCGCTTGGTAAGGCAGTCGAAGCATTCTGATGTTTTTCTGGTGTAAGTTCCAAACTGGGCGACGTTAAATTCATCGGAATTTTCTGAACAATTTTTGGTGATATCTGCAAATATAATTTTCCGTACATAAGCATGACAAGTGGAATGAACTAAATATAGTGTGAACATTATTCCTGATTGCTGAGTTTTTTTAACCGTGGCTAGTTGGACTTTGGTTTTAGATCGGCTTTTCGGGTTGGGTTGCTAACCCGAAACCTGACGCGAAGTAATTTTGTACATCACGAGTTATTTAATTAATACAATGTTTTGTTTAATAAACGATCATAGGAATCAATGCAGTAAGAGAAAATCTGACCTTATCCATGTCTAGTAAATGATGTGACTTAGGTACATCATCTGAACCGGGTTTATGAAGATCGGGTACCAAATTCAGCCAAAATGATAAACGATGTGCTCGGTAATGATTTTTTAATTTTGATTTTATATCTGTAACAACGATACATATATACACAATTATTTCGCTTCTTTCTTCAAATTTACATTCATTGATATTTTGCATACACATGCGAATGGAAAATATTCTGAAAATATGGCCTGCTCTACAAATGTGCTTTATTTTGAAAATGGAAGGCGAAAATTCAGAAATGTAAGAAAAGGAAAGAAAAGGAATGCCAGAAAAGACTAGGTCTCGTGAAAACATGGATTCGTGTAGGCTCAAAAAACTCCAAATATGATAAAAGTATAAGTATAACAAAACTTGTTCAAACTAGCACTTCCTTATGTCTTTCAAAAACGTTTTCAAATCGACCCATAAGAGACCAGATTCCATTGAAACAATACAATAATTATTTTCAATTTGGAAGTAAACATAACCAAAATATGGTTTGGGAAAATCAATGAAAAAAGTGAAAAATATCGCGAGCGGAGCTAGAATAACCTACAATTTCCTCAAAATTCTTACCTATACTGAGATATTTCTTATGGACGGCTTCATAAGCTGTCCAATCAATATTTTTTAATTTTGTACGGTCAGGTCTGGAATCAATTGGTCCGAAATCTATTATCCCCTCATTAGGATTTCTGCAAACAAAAATTATTATTTTTGTGAGAAAATCATGTAGTAATATTAGTGGAGAGACCTAGCGATAGTGAATTTGAGGCAATTATTTGAGAAAAACTTTGCCATTCCTACAAATGTTTAACAAGTGAGATGAGGTAAAATGTTTGCATTTTTTATTGATAACATCTGCTTTCTCTTCAGCTTATAGTAACTCTTTCAATATCAATCACACAGAATCATGTCTTATACAGTTTCGATAGGATTTCAACGCCCCTTTAACTGATCATCAGCATTAAAAGAAATGGCATGGATAGAGAGGAACAAGGGGCGCATTGTATGGATAGGGAAAGACAGATTATGGATAAATGGGGAGGAATGGTTCTGGGACGAGGAATCAGAAGAAATAAGGAAGAAGGGAAAAAGAGTTGAGAAAGGTAGAAAAAAGGAAGATGCAAAAGAGGTTAGAGATCAAATAGAGGGGTTTTCAAAAAGGAAGGCGGAAGAAAAATGAGGAGGATAGGTGAGGGAAGGGATGGGAAAAACGTGAAAATAGCTTTCTAAAATGTGTCAGGCTCGAAGAACAAGAATGAAGGTTTTTGGCGGGAGTTATAAAAGTGGGATGTGATTATGATGAGTGAAACCTGGGCAGATTGGAAGGATTGGAAGGGGATGAAAAGGATGTTACTTAAAGGGTATGTGTGGACAATGCAAGAAGCAAGAAAGGAACACGTTAAAGGTAGAGGGATGGGTGGCATGGTCTTAGGGGTGAGAAAAGAAGTGGCAGTAAAAGGGAGGACAGAGGAGGACAGGGAGGAAAAGGATGGAACAATGGTAAGAAGGATTATAATTGGAAAAGTCAAAATAGCGGTGGTTTTTGTATATAGAAGAAGAGGGGAAGAGGAAGGTTGAAGGGTAATAAGGAGGTTGATGGAGGAAAAGAAGGAAAAACTGGATTTGATAGGAGGTGACATGAATGCCTGGACTGGCGAGCCAGGGGGAGGGACTTGGGATGAAGAAGAGGAGGCCTATATAAGGAGCTCCAAACATAGGGAGATAGACAGGGAGGGGAGGAGGTTACTAGAAGTAATAGGAGAAACAGGATGGTTCATATGTAATGGCAATATGAAAGGACATGAGAAGGGAGGGATCACATTTACAGGTAAGGGAGAAACAGTAATAGACTACATCCTAGCGGAAGAAAGAATGAGAAAGATGATATGCAGTATGAATGTGGGGAATGAGATAGGGTCCGAGCACTTCCCAGTAATAGCTACACTAAAAGGTGGATGATATGAAATGGAGGAGGGAGTAGAATCGTTAATTGAAAGGTTGAAAGGGTCGATTGAGAAGGTAAGGGATGAGATAGGTACGAAAAAAGGAAGAGAAGAGGGAAAGAGAGGCTGGTGGGACGAGGAATGCTGAGAGTAAGGAGAGAATGAAAGAGTCTGTAAGAAAATGGAGGAAAGGAGAAATAGAGAAGAAGGAGTACAACAGGAGAAAAAGAGAACATGAGAGGATGCTGGAAGGGAAAAAGCAAAAAGGAAAGGAGAAATACAAGGAAGAAGTAAAAAAAGCAATCAAAGAAGGTAGGGTCTGGGATGTGATAAACAGGGAAAGAGGAGGAAGGAAGAGCGTGAATGAAGAAATAGAAATGGATCAATGGACGGATTATTTTAAGGGTCTGCTAGGGGGAGAAGAAAATAGGATCAAAGGGGTAAATAGAAAGACAGTCCAGAAGGAAATGGAGGAAGCGAACGAAATAACAAGAGAAGAAGTGAATGAGGCGATAGATAGACTAGAAAGAAGCAAGGCTACAGGAGAGGATGGTATGGAGAACGAAGGGATAAAGTATGGAGGAGAAGGGATTAGGGAAGGGATGTGGAAGATCTGCAACAAGGTCTGGAAAGGAGAAGGGTGGCCGGAGGAGTGGATGACAGGGCTAATCGTACCGCTTGTCAAGAAAGGGAAGGGTAAGAAGGTAGAAGAGTACAGAGGGATCACCCTCATGCCAGTGGGTTATAAAATATACGCGGAAATTCTAAGAAAAAGATTGGAAAGTCAGATAGAAGAGAAAGAAAGTATCCCACACAATCAGACGGGATTTAGAAAAGGGATGGGAACAATAGATAACATTTACGTACTCAACTACTTGGATAACAGAAACTTAGGGGGAAAAAAGGGAAATTAGTAGCCTCGTTCGTAGATTTTAAAGCAGCTTTTGACTCAGTGAATAGAAACGTGTTATGGCAGGCAATGAAAGAGAGGGGAATAGAGGAAGGGTTAGTGAAGAGGATAAAGGAAATTTTTACTGAAACCAGGATTAGGCTGAAGAAAGGGGGGAAAAAGGGGAGGTTTTCTGGACAGAAAGAGGTCTTAGGCAAGGGTGCCCGGTGAGTCCGCTAGTATTGAATATGCTGCTGGCAGACTTAGAGGAGAAGCTAAAGGAGATAGGGAAAGGGAAGAAGATCCTGGGGAATAGAGAAGTATACTCTCTAGCACACGCCGACGACGTAGTTCTATTAGCAGGCGATGAGAAGGGGATGAACCTAATGATAAGAATTTTCGAAGAGTATGTGGGAGCAAACAAACTGACGGTGAATGTAGGGAAGACCAAGGTGATGTGCTTCAAAAGCAGAAAGACCAAAATAGGTTACGTTTGGAAGATGAACGGACAAACAGTGGAAAGTGTGGAGGAGTTCTGTTACTTAGGTGTTTGGTTTGAGGCAGGAGGGGGAAACGAGGTGCAGGTGAGGAAGAGAATCGAATGTGCGAGCAAAGTAATGGGCCAAGTATGGGGTATAGGAAAGAGAATGTTCAATGACGATTGGAGAATGAGGATCTGGTTCTTTGATGCGTTGGTATGGGCGGTATTGTGTTATGGGGTGGAAGTCTGGGGATGGAAGGAACATAGGAAAGTGGAAAGCATGCATGAGAAATTTCTGAGGTGGGTAATGGGGGTTAGTTGGAGTTGCCCAGGATAAATGTTGAGGGAAGAACTAGGAAGGGAGAAAATGGTGACGAGAAAAATTAAGAGAGCCATTTTTTCGAAATTATTGGACAATTTTTTTTCTTTTAGGACTTGAAAGAAAGCAGCAGAGAGGCATGGCGGACTCTACTCTAAGACTCCTACTTATTGACATTACCGACATAGTTCTGCTCCATGATAAAAAGCGTGGTTCATGTCCGTGGTTAATTAATGGTGATCCAACATCCGCTTTTACACCCTAGCTCATGTCAGAATTGCAATGGAATGTTGTTCTTCGAATTAAAGAATCATTTTTCTAAGAAGCAAGTTTGATTTTTCAACCAAAAATTCTTTGGCAGTACAGCCTTTGATAATGCTGAAAATCTAATTGTTTAAACATGTATAGCTACGTCATAAATATGCGTCACTCCTTTGACATAATTTCTTTGATATTTTTAATACTAAATTCCTTAGAGGTCCTACCTTTGATATTTGCCAACAAAGAGATTATTTAAACATTTCATAAGTATGCGTCACTCGTCTGACGTCATCTCCTTTAATATTTTGACTAATTAAATCTTCGGCGGCACTGCCCTTATTGTTGCCGGCAAACGAATTTTATAAACATTTATAATTACATCATAAATATGCGAGTCTGTCTTTGATTTTTTTCAATGTATATGGGTGTGAATTATCGAAGCTTATTCTAGTTAGATAGATATAAAAAGTTACATTACAAGCTGTGAATGAATACTCTGAAAACATTTGTTATTATAATTGTCTGAATACGCATCCGATTGTGTGAATATTTGGTATAATATGGTTCGAAATTGACTGATTCATTTGTTCTTAATGTTTTTTATTCCAAAATATGTTTTATCTATCATTATTTATTTTAATTGTCTGTAAATCTATTCTATTCTCAACTGCTTTGAATTTTATCCTTTTATGAATTTCATTTCTTATATTCTAATTCTATTATTACTTTCTCCTCCATATGATTAATTCTATGAGCAGTGTATTGTATTTCGGCAAGTAGGCTTGCTGACTGTGTGTGAGTGTGTCGTTCTAGACCTCAGTCATCGTCGTCGCACAAGCGAACACGGAAGAGCCTCGATTCTTCTTTTGGTGAATCAAGACGGGCTAAATAATTATTAATATACCAGTATTTATTTTTTGAATGAAGACGGCTCTGAGAAGAGCATTATTAGTTGTTTTTAACATGTGCATCAACTTATTGTCTCACCTCCTGTTTTAATAACATAAATGAACGCTATTGAGAATAAATTGCCTAAATCTAATTCACAGTTTTACAAAGTTTTTATATTGTTGAACAATCGTGAACATTTTTGGTCCTTTGAGCCAGATACTCATTGCTGCATTCTGGCAAGTTCGCGAATGTTTAACTTTTTTAGTGCACTTCACTGCAAGTCTATATGCGTGCAGTTATGACAATTGGACAGTGTTTAGTAACAGTGTTCCTCCCGGTACTATTCGGAGTGACTTGTGAATGTTAAGGATAGCAGTGTTAAAGTTGAGTGCATTGCAAACGGATCACTGCATAAGCTAGAGAAAATCGAGAGAATCATAGATTTTCATAGGATGAATCCAGGTTCGTAAGTTGCTTATTCGTGTATTTCAATATGCCTTATCTCTCAACGCCTGACTGCCCTTGGTAACGAGGTTTGTTTATTATTTCGGAGGAATGTCAATCTCAGCGTAGAAATGAAAATTAATCGAAAATGTTGTGAGACTATAATTTTGAAATATTATTTTGTTTGTGAATTGACTCAGTGGAACCAGTGCTAATTGGAAAATAATCGTAGCTCTTTTATTTACAATTATCAATTGCCCACTTGTTCGTTCGAAAATTGTCTCGTGAATTTCGAATCGTTTCTCAAGACTATTAAAGTGTTTGAAATTACATCTCATGACTCTTGTGTGATTCCGAATTCATGTAAATGGATCGCGACAGTGCTTTCGAATCATTAGTGCGTCGTGACCTTTGATATAATTAAACTTTCGAGACATTGACTCAATATTTCAATTATTTCGTACGTGTGCCTGTAGTTTTCTGTTGTGTGTTGCATTACCGTCAAAATGTCATTACAGCAGGCGGAAATATTCCTTCTCGAGCAACTGAAACTTGCTAATCGTATTAAGGAATCGTTTCAAGGAGTTCTAACTCCTCATACCCGTGGTTTGTTGACAGCGCGGTTACAAACATTGGAAGCGAATTTCGTAAAATTTCAGTCGCAACATGTGGAATTATCAAAATCCGCACTCACTAGGGACATGGAATACTTCAAGCATGACTTGTCATCACAAGTTGTGGAGTGGTACCAAACTTCAAAAGGATTGTATCTCGATGCATTCGATGCACTTTCATCTCGTAATGCTAACGAGTCACCAATCAATGTCACCCCTCATATTTCATCCAATTCAACTAAATCGTTTCCAAAAATAACTTTGCCGTCATTTTCTGGTAATTACACTGAGTGGTCGAATTTCTCAGATTTATTCAAATCATTAATCGATGGAAATTCAGAAATCGCGGATTTCGTGAAATTACACCACTTAAAGACAAACCTATCGGGTGAGCCGGCTCAGTTACTCAAAAATATTCCTGTCACAAATGACAATTACAAGCGCGCGTGGAAGTTGTTCGTTGATCGATATGAGAATAAGCGAATTCTAATTAATTGTCACTTATTGGCTATTTTTTCATTGCGACCTCTGTCAGCAAGAATCAGCTCCCGGTCTCAAACAACTGGTCAATACCGCGATAGAAAATTTGGAAGCACTTAAAGCAATGGGTTGTTCGATTGGCAGCTGGTCTCCCTTTCTAGTTTTTTTTTTGACCAATTGCTTGGATCATCAGACTTGAGGTGAATGGGAAACGTCACTTGGCGACTCAACCGAGCCTCCGCCTTACCAATCCTTGCGTACATTTCTCAGCAAGAGAGTTCGTACGTTGGAAGTTCTTGAAGGAAATTCCACAGAAGCTGGAGCTTCATCTTCAGCATCCAAAGATTCCTTATGCTCAAGGTCATCCGTGAACTCTCAAGCATTGAAACGGAACAGGGGTTATCGTGGTTTAAGGGGGGGGGGGGGGTTTGGAGCGTGAAAAAAACACTTTTTTGTGAATTTTTTTCAGAAATATCATTAAGGTAAATTGACTCAGATAATTTGTATATTATAAGCCATCATTTGAAGAACATTTAGTCAAATTTCTTATAAGAAAATAGCAAGAAATGAGCCAATGGCAGAGCATATCCGAAAACGCCTTTTCAAAAAGATGGTTTTCGGTGCCCACTGTATCTCATCGTAGAATTAACTGAATAAAAAAACTAAAAAAAAATTTAGTTAAAATACATGTTTGACCTTCCCCCAACGATGTGTATGATTTTTTTTTTCATTTTTACATTTTTGGTGGTCATTTTAAGCAAAAATGGCGATATTTTACGAAAAATTCTGCTATGTCGTAGCTGTAATTTTTTTTCTTTTTTGAAAAAAAAATAAAAAAGATCGTTGGGCCCAGTGTTCTTGAAGGTCGAAGAAGTTTGACTAGAATGGATCCAAAATCGGGTTTCATAGGAAGTTTCTTAATCATTTATAGTTCAAAATCTGGAAGAATCAAAATCTCAGCTAATCCTTTTCGCGTGATATTGACATTTTATCAATTTGAATGATGAAAAAGTGAGATTAGTCTTAGTGAGAAAATTCTACATGTTCAAACGATAGAAAATGGTGAATGAGAATCACTGTCAGCTCAATCCAGGACGAATGACGAGGACGTACTGGTTATTTGACCCCATTTAATTGAAAAAAAATGGTTTTGTTTTTAAATATTTTTTCAGTCTTTTCTCAATTCGTCAATATTTCTGAATAATTCCTAAGTATATTGTACTTGGATATGGAGTGATGAAAAATCAGTCACTGCTTTGAGTAGTCTTGATGAATAAGATCGTCATGTAAGGAATTTTTTTTGTAACTATCCCAGAACTTCAGGAACTCTTGGTGAACTGATTCTCCACTTTGCTCCGACCAAAATCCTAGGCCATTGTTATTGTCTATGTATTTCAAACTCTCTTCAACACGTGCAAGAATGACAGTACTATGACAGTATTTACTGTATTTTTTGTTTCTCCCTGTGAAACAAAATTTATCGTAATCGTTTCAGATCACCATATGTATTCAATTTCATGTGATTCCATTCGTGAGGTAACATACGTACTTGCATGGGCATCACTTAACTGATTCGCATCATTTTTGTTGCTCCTCATATCTCTTAGTGAAATGAAACAGTATAGGCAAGGAAAAGTTGCTGTTGCAGTTTGTTGGCCATTTATTATGAGAAGCTTGAAATCCGCAACAAATTTGAACTGAATATTATTGATATTCGTTAGTTCGAATAACAGTTTGACATTTCCACAAGTCTTTTTTATTTGAAGAACTGTGCATAGTAATATTAATCTATGTACGCTAGATAGCTTATACCCCTTTTACTCATACTGTCACCCTCCGAATAGTTTTCTTCTTTCAGAAAAATCATCCATATTTTCCAAACTTGAATCATTAGAATCATCATTATCATCAGTTTTACGAAGATACTAGCAAAATAGAGCAAAATGGACCGAATCCCATGCATTTAGTCCATTGTTTTCCCCACAGTACTCAGCGAAGTGAATTTAGCTGGTGGTTGAAGAGAAAATCCCTGATTCTATATATAATTTTAAGATGGAACGAAAATTTAGCGCGAAATTCAGAAAGGTCAATGAATTGAATTATTTTTATTTTGATTATAAGATTTTAAATATTAAAATATCGATATCTCGCGAAAAGGATCAGCTGGGATTTTTATTCATAAGGATTTTGAACCTATAAATGATGTAGAAACTTCCTATAGAACCCGATTTCGGATCCATTTTAGTCAAACTTCTTTCACCTTTAAGAACACTTTGTGGGGAGGGGGGGGGGGAGCTTTTTTATATGGTGCCAAATTTTTAAACGAATCGGTGCAGTAGTTATTAAATGACAGTGGGCACGCGCTTTTAACAAAGTAGTTTCGAGAAAAACGCGTTTAAAGTTTTGAACGATCGTCTCTTGAAACTTTCGATGTTCTCGTCATTTCAATCAAAATTTACAGACAAAGCTGGAGAATATTATTACAAAATCACTGCGCTGCGTCTGGTCGACTGAACGAATAACAAAAAAGGGAGCGAAACGACCGCCGAGCGGTCCGTATACTGCATGCTTCTTCTCCGAATATGCACGCTTCTTCTCTGAACTGCGTCGTAGGTGCGGGGACCTAAACGTTTATATCATCGACAGTTCTTCTTTATTCATAATGTGTCCCCTCAACGAATGATTCCACGTTGGACCTACTATTCTACCCAACTTGGTGGATATTGTACTGCGTTGGATACTCCATATAATCGTTGTATGTGCTCATGTCGAGAAGATGTACAGACAGATTTAGGTGCATAGAGATGACCAAGATCTTCAACTGATCCTGCGGAGAAAATCATCTGAGGACCCAGTTCAAACTTTTCGTCTAACAACGGTCACATATGGATTGTCGTGTGCACCTTTTCGCGCTCTTCGATGTCCACAACAACTCGAAATTGATGAGGGGCGACACTATCCTCTTGCAGCTAAAGCAATTCAACAAGGGACCTACGTTGATGCTGTAATTACAGGTGCAGACACCTTTGACCTTCTTCATCGATTTTCCACATTAGAGGAGCTTCTACGAAGTACAGCTTGGATACTGAGATTGCTGCTATACCGTCGTCATCCATCAGATCCGATGAAAGCAGTGTTGACACCCTTAGAACTTCATTCTGCAAACCTGGCCTGGATTCGACATGAACAACGGCCATAAATCTTATAAGGGCTATATTGCCGTTTACGTTTGCCGCTCTACCCGTGCTGTGCACTTGGAAGTAGTGTCCGACTATACGGCAAATGGTTTCTTAGCGGCCTACACTAGATTTGTATCTCGTCGTGGAATAAGCAAAACATTATCCAGTGACCAGGGAACCAACTTCATTGGTGCTGACGCCAACTTTCGAGCCATGTTTACATCAGCCTGAAAGCAATAAAAATTCGTCGCGTCAGTACTTGCTGCTGATGGCACTGAGTGGAGGTTTAATCCGCAAGGTGCACCTCATTTTGGCGGACTTTGGTAGGTAGCTGTAAAGTCTTCTAAACACCACATTCGACCAGTCCTCGGGGATAGAACTTTGACCTTCGAGGAAATGAGCACCTTTCTTTCTCAAGTGGAGGCTTGTTTAAATTCTCGTCCTCTGCAAAGCATGTCTCATGACCCTGAAGACCTCAGCGCGCTTACTCCAGGACATTTTTTGATCGGGAAGCCTCTCAACAACATTCCGGAGCCGAATTTGCTTGAGATGCCTGTCACTCGCTTAACTCGTTGGCCATCGATGGAGATTGGTGACCTAGCTCCCATTCGAAATGAAAACCATCTGACGGTCATGTGCGTGTAGTGACTCTTCGCACCAAAGTTGGTGTTTTAGATAGGCCAATAGTGAAGTTGTGTTTCCTGCCAAAGGCAGTGAAGGAAGTAATGTGATTTTTTCTGTTTAAAAATCGATTTTCTTATTCTTATCATGTTTCAGTTTCTGTGGTATGTCATGAATGCATGTATGAGATTATCTTTATTGTTCATTTCGTCCAAATGAAGTGGGCCGAATGCTCGGAAATGTTTTTTATTCCAAGCTATGTTTTATCTATCATTATTTATTTTAATTTTCTGCAAATCTATTTATTCTCAACTGCTTTAAATTTTATCCTTTTATGAATTTTATTTCTTATATTCTAATTTTATAATTACTTTCTCTTCCATATGATTCATTCTATTAGCAGTGTATTGTATTTCGGCAAGTAGGCTTGCTGACTGTGTGTGAGTGTGTCTTTCTAGACGTCAGACGTCATCGTCGCAAAAGCGAACACGGAAGAGCCTTGATTCTTTGAATAAAGACGGCTCTGAGAAGAGCATTATTAGTTGTTTTCAACTTATGCATCAACTTATTGTCTCACCTCCTTTTTTAATACCATAACACGTGTGCATTCCGAGAGTCGTTTTTTATTACATACACCTCATGATTAATTTAATTAAAAGAGAGATGCTTATAATATTCTATCGTTTAGGAATGTTATGCTTCAAACACTTCAAAACGGGATGAGCTGAAAACCTCATTGATTCTGCCAAAAATCCACTCAAGCCCGACGAGGTAGAGTCTTTTTGGAAAGATGTATGCAAGATCCCGAAAACACTGAAAGAATGTCCATCAATCACTGCCGAAGAGGTGAAAAAAGCACATGGAGGCATGAAGAACTTCTCTGCTGCAGGACCAGATGGTTTCAAGAACTTCTGGAGGAAGAAGTTTACATCTACGCATCATTCCGCCCATTTCGCAGTGGCTGGTGTTAAGCCGCATTATGCTCCTACCAGAGAAAGGCGACTCATCCAACCCAGTGAATTACAGGCCAATGAATTGTTTGAATACACTGTATAAGATCTTTACGGCTATCTTAAATGACAGGATTGTTCAAAGAATTGAGCCTGTGTTGGTGTGTCTGCAGCATACCACCAGCAGACCACCGGCGCGCCCTGCCAATGGCTTGTATTGACTTCCGGAAAGCTTTAGATTCAACCTCTCGTAGAATTATCATCTTTCTGTTGGGAAGCTTGAAGGTTTATCCACACATAGTGAGATGCTTGGAGAGATTGATGCACCTTTCGAAAACTAGATTCGCTATCTCATCTGAAAATTATGGCGTGACAACAAACAGCGTCAGCTTCCAGAGAGCGTCTGTCAGAGTGACTCCCAGAGTCTTCTGCTATTTTGCATAAAACTTCTGCCACTATCTTTCGCACTACGCGATTCTACTGAGTACCTCTGCGGCGACACTAATCAACGCGAGCATGAGGTCACTCATGCATTCAGGACGTAACATCATTAAAGGAGTCTCTCCGAAGCTGATTCAAGTTTCTTCTTCGACAGATTTGGTTTTCAAATCCGTCCAATAGAAAACGCACGAAAACTCTTACAGAAATGTAGATTATCAGTTCTTGTCGAAGGAGCTAACTTTTGCTTTCCTTAGATCATCAGGACATAGTTCAGATACAGAGGGTTTCATTTTCGAATGCCAGGACAGTTTCAATTCTACCTTAGCATACCGCGACCGTATTTTACGTCAATAAGTTCCCAGCGATAGGTGCAGAGCGTGTCATAAACACGCTGCGTACCTAGAATACATACGTATCTCTGCAGACATAATGCGGCCTTAAGAGTTTTTTCGCGCTTACATTGTTAGCCGCGACTCTACCCTGCAGAACGCTGACAAGGAGCTAGAGTCAATTTTCCAAAACGAGAAGTGCCAAATTTTCTGTAACTACGATTTTCGGATAGGAGTCTCAATTGCACACCCGAGACCTGACATTCTCCTCTAGGACTTCGAGAAACGAACTATATTCGTTGTCGAATTCTCTGAAACGAGCGATAACAACATCACTGCCAATGAGAAGGAAGAGGAGAATATGTGCGAAACTATCACCGGTCAGTTATCATCAGTCGGTAAAACATTTATATATTAGTCACTATCACTCAAAAAAGTAAAAATATGCATTAACATCTGTCGGTAAGGTAGGAGTATGCATTACCATCAGTCGGTAAGGTAATTATCTGCACTACCACCAGTCGGTGAGGTAGTATCTGCATTACCATCGGTCGGTAAGGTAGGGATCTGCCATAAATTCATCTTTCGATCGATAATGTAAGTCCTTACCGTACCGACCTGGACCCCCTTTTCCGGTTTGAACGTTTTAGAAGAATAGATATTGGATCTAATCTCTAACGGCTTTGCAGGAAAGAACAATCGATATTATTGTTAACTTCCGTCCAGAATGGTACATATTCAAAATTCAATGTGTCAAGCCTTACAGAAATTTCTTTGTGGACATGATCTCGAATGATCTTCTATACATCGAAGTTTCTATAAGGTTCGTTGCACGTAGGGCTCTTGCTTGCATGAAATTTCTAGGAACGTTGATATTGAGTATGTGATCTCTACCTAAATTCTAGAACTCTGCGGATGCGCAGAAGTATTTTACAGTACATAGAGCTGCGTAGTGTAGTTACATGTTAGATACGGCTGTGCAGTACACTTATACGGTATATGAGACTGCAAGGTACTGTTTCATTGTCTTCTGTAACACGGTTTTGTTCCGAACTAAATGCTGGTAAAACAGTGATCGGTCATCCAAGGACAGATAATAATGGTTCGTATACGTGAGATTATAAATATGAGGCTAGTTCGCCAGGCGACTCATCCAAAATGTATGGATTGCATTTCTTGTTTGAATGCCTGTATGAATTAAATTGAAGTATAAAAATTCTTGAGAATTTGAACAATAGAGAGAATTTTAAAAGGAAATAGTTCTTATATAAACACAAATTCTACCGGATCAATTTAATTCATTTAAGAATTTCATGCTTAACTGAATGAGTGTTAACAGCGCAAATTTTGAATTCAACCCAAAGACATTTGTAGAGGTCCAGCACTGAAAAGAATAGTAGCGAGCAATATTTTAGATTTTGAATTCAATTCAACGAAGTTTGTGAAGTCTATTGCTGTAAGGAACGATAACGCAATTAAAACTAACTACTGGGCTACCTAATATCACTCATTAATGCTTAACTGAGAGAACGGGTTCAAATGAATTTCGACTTGTAATAACCTTGAATGTTTGCTTATTCAAGAAAAAATACTCAACCTAATTTTACAATCTAGATTCTTAATTTGATTCAACAAATTATTCTCTCAACGTAATTATATGAATTAAACATAGTTAAAGCAACAAATTCAGAAAAGTTATTATAAACATTTCTTCATTATAAAAATCTTCATAAAATGTCAATTTTATAATAAAACTTCACTTCTGTTGTAATATAACCAGCATTCTCATTCTTATAAAAATTTCCAATCTGGATAATTTTTGTCATGCTCGTCATGCTCGTTAGAATATTATGTTTCTTTGACGGAGTATGTGGACAATTGCTTGACACTCACGACTTTGTAACAAATGATCAGAATTAATGTGAGATCGCAAAGTATCCACAAGTTCGTTAAGATCTGTATGAAGCATTATAAAGTAGCATTCTTGACTTGGTTAAGGATACAACTTAAACATCAGTTCACTAGATCCATTTAAATACTCCTCGCTAGGTTGCGGATTGGGGAACGCCTCCCGGATATGGGTGGTACCGGGGAAATCAAATACCCGGGGCGGTCAAAAACCAGCTATGGGAAGGAACTCCAAGTAATAAACCAACGACGAGCAAGTTTCTTGACAACAGAATGCCCCTAGAGAGTAACAATCTCTCGGCCGGTTTCGATCGGGTGCAATCCCCGGTGGTCGGTGCTGGTTCCACGGATTTTTGGCCAATTAAATATGGAATTCCAGAAGCGGAGGAAATAGCGAGGAAGGCTGGTAGGGCCGCATTTTTCGCTGAATATTACGTCGGTTTTATGCCAATAGAAGTTGGATATGCCGCCGCAAAAAAAGTGAATGCCCGCAAGAAGGAGGATAATGCAAAAGACACATGCTGCTGTAGCAACAACCTCAACTCCCAAGAAGAAGGAGGGAGGGTTACTCACACCTGCAACCAATAACACCAGGAAGCAGAAGAAGACCAGGAGGCGAGCCCGACCCGAGGCGGTTCTAATAAAACCGGCCAAGGGTTTGAGCTACGCAGAGGTCCTCGAGGACCTCAAACAAAAGGTGAAACCGGACACCCTTGGTGAAAAAATCAGGGGAGTCAGGGAAACCAGAAACGGTCCTTGTGGAAGTGAGGCCTGCAGCGGATGGCAGATCCAAGCTGTCCGTTGCTATTAAGAAGGCAGTTGGGGCTGGGGGTAGCGTGAGCGAGCTCGTTCCCTGTACCGAAATCAAGGTTCTTCACCTCGACAGCCCTACTGTGTTGGAGGAAGGAGAGGCCGCCGTGAGAAGACACATTGACGAAGAGGGCCTTCAGAGGTAATCTGAAGGCCTTCGTCGAACTTAGCGAGGATCTGGCTGCAAGGCTGATAGAGACGGGGCACCTGAGGGTAGGTTGGGTGCCCTGTCGTGTGAAGAAGAAGACGGAGGTCTTGAAGTATTATTGCTGCCTAGGCTTTGGTTACATGTCAGCGAACTGCATAGGACCTGATCGGACGAGATCCTGCTGGAGATGCGGCAAAGAGGGCCATAAGGCTGCGGCATGCGAAAGCACGCCTTAGTGCTTCCTCTGCGCTGCAGGTGAGGGAAGGCCCCGGACAGACCATCGTCCAGGGACGATGAAGTTCAGGGCGTTCCGAGAGGCAACTTCGTTGGAGAAGCCTCAAGGGCGCACTGCTTAACAGAACATACTCAACCAGGATGCCGAAGGCCGACGAGACCTATATGCGGTATCACCGCAACACTGAGGACGATGCGTAAATCTTGGTTGGGACATAGAGGAGATAATGAAAATATGTCTTTGTATAATGTATAATTATACGCAATGTATAATTCAATATTATATATGTCGAGGTCATTGTCGTGATGCGACTGAGATACCCTCTTTACCGAGAAGTGCGGACCTTTCACGGTGTGTTCTTGAACACTTTCCACCAGACGTCGTGAAAAAAAATGCTCCTGATCCTCTCCCAATTCTTCTTGATCATCCTCCTTTCGATCTCCATCTCGATCTCTATCTTTTTGATCCATATCACCCTGCTTCTCATCTATCTCAACCTGATTCTCCTTCTTTGTTCTCTTAGTCGTAAAAGACTCAAGCACATCATGATATCCAGTATTTTTGCGGAGAGAGTTAAATTCTCGTTTGAAGACTTCCTGCAGTTCGGTCATTATGGAACTACTCCTGCTACTTCTACTACTATTATCATTTTATTAATTGCTGTTATTATTTTAGCCATTTTATTCATGACAGTTACTTTCATCATACCCACTCACGTTGACGGAAAGATTTTTTGCTTTCTTTCATCAGTACATCTTGATTTCCCTTCAAGGCGTCGACCCGTGAATAGACTTTGAGACAATCTTAAAAAAAAAAGTCATCTTGATGCAGCATAACGAGTAAATGGCATTACGTCAATGACAACATAGTTTTTATAGTAGCTCGCTTGTAGATGTGACTATGATGAAGGTGGAGGCGGATGTGGAGGTGGAGTGGTGGTGGAAGTGGGTGTATAGTTACTTAATGAATGTATATAAAACGTATCAAATTGTCATTTATTGTTTTCCATGTCCTCTATTTCATATCTGCATAAATGTCATCACAACTAACTTTATATATCAAACTATCCGTATTAGTGTAAAGCAGTTTACAGTTGTTACCACACTTTTCACACATGTAGCCATACTGGAAGTCATGAGTCAGGATTCTGGACACATCAAGTACCAAAAACCCAATATAGATCGATTTATTGGACAGGACTTGAGTTTTCCTTAATTCAATAGCAACTAGATTTTCACTCAATATTACTCGGCTGTGGAAATTTTGGTTTGGTTATTAGGGCTTCATCTCCATATCTACCCTCTTGCTTAATCACGAGTTTCATCAATTTGAATGTGGTTTTTTTAAACTCATTTCCAGCGTTTGTTTTAAGGTTAGTATTGAGATCAATATATTTCTTAGGTCATGTATATTGATCAAATTTAAGAACACTGTGAATTTTGACAAGTTTAAGTCCATTAGGTAATGCATGCTCGAGAGCCTGTAATGGAGAATGTACTTTTGTTTCGGCAGGAGGGTAGTGAGGAGATTCTTCTGGCTGGACCCTGGTAGTTTCCAGTGTTCTGAATAGAATGACAAGTCATTGTATGCATCATGAAGTTTGGACGGATAATCGAAATCTTCTTCTAGTATGCAACCAATAGGTGAATCATCAGGAATATTGAAGTTGAAGAAAATTTTGCAAATTTGTAACGCAGTCGAAATTGATTTGAGTTTCCTCAAAATACTTTTTTGAGCAAATTTTCAATTTTTACTGCAAAAAAAGGCAGAACCAGGCAACAACACATGAAGCAGAAGCTTAAAAGATAGCTGAGCACAATAGAAAGAGAGTCATTAGCAATATACATCCACTTTTACTTTTCTGTGATATTTCGCAATACTTCGTTGTGAGAATAATAAATAAGATAATATATCTTTTTCGAACTGTTTCATTTACGAACTGTTATATTCTGAATCGTCAGGATATAATTTCAGTGTTGGAAAAACAACCGACCTTGATTTAAAATAAAACATAAAGTATGATGACTCAAAATTTAGTAATAGAGTTTCGAATTTTTCAAATAATGTCCCCACTATTTCTTTGCAGACACTCGTTATATACTTTTAATCAAGGAGATAGTGATTTACACACTACTGAAAAGCATCCTAAGAATCTAAAAAGAAGAAAAAACGCTCCTAGATCTTCCATTCCTAAAATATTATTAATTCATTTTTACTTATGGACATACTAATTTCAATACTTTGTGCAAGCTGCGAGCATGCTCAATAATATAGACCATGATAAAATATGCGTTTCTATATGTATTTAGAATGTAGGAAAAAGTGTGAAATGTGTGCCTTAAGATTTGTTTTGGAAATTTTTCGTGTTGAGAAAATGACAGTTTCCGTGGAAATGCCCATATACTGAAATGATTTGACAACTTGATTGACACACTGGAATGCCGATCACCCTAGATTTCGGGGTGCTGAAAATAAGTTAGATGGAAACACAACGACGAACCGGCCAAGCACCCACATTGAGTGAACGAATCAAATAATGGATGACTTGCTAGACTGCTACGATACCAGCATTATCCCTTTTGAAGGAGGCTTTATGCCGCGTAAGCACACTCCGTGGTGCCAGAAACACCCAGGGCTTCAGCACGTTTTGCATCAGTCTTTGCAAAATCAAGCCGACTATCGCCGGAGAAATGAATATGTACGCGGTGCGCTTCTCCAACCGCTGTATCAACCAACCTCTTGTCCATCAATTGTTCAGTTGATGGCACTGCGAGAGCTTTGGCTGATTCAAATCAAAAGCTAAAACCGACAATGGATGAAGAGACTCAAAGGCGCTTACATCAACTGAACAAGAAGATTGGATGGGTGAGACAGCATGTGTCCCGTGTTCAGTGTGTGATTCACTACATGACATCCGGTAGACCGTTTACGGAAAGGGTTCGAAAATCCACCATAGAACTGAGAATATAAAATCACACACTGAACATGTCAGAACTGCTTACAATCAGGCAACATATTGTTGACAAAATACGGGTGTCATCTGACGCTAGAAGAAAAATACAGAAGAAGAAGAGATGGCTCAGGGAGAATCAACAGTTTCTTGCTAACCCATCGCGTTTCTTCAGCGATCTCTCTCTTCCTGTCAAAAATCCACCCAAACCCCAGGAGGTAGAGACTTTTTGGAGTGCGGTATACAAGATTACGAAAACACCGGAGTTAAAAGAAGATACTGATAGTATCATCCACTTCAAGGAGTTTATATCTACCAGCATATTCCCTTTATATTTAAAGTAGAAAACGCCCATTTTGCAGTAGCTGGTGTTATGACGCACTATACTTCTACTGAAAAAAGGCAATTTGTGTAACGCAGAGAATTACAGGCTAATAATTTGTTTGAACACGCTGTGTAAGATCTTTAGAGCTGCCTTTGACAACAGGATTGTTCGAAAAATTGAGCTCATGTGGAGAGAGTTGTACGAAGACCGTGGCTCCAGAATAGGTGTAGCAGGATACCGAGAGAACCTGCGAGTTGACGGGTACCATTCTCCTTCTGGGTTTAATTGCTGGTGGTAAGGGTATTGGTGAGTGCATCTGGGAATGATACTTTGAATATAGTTATCGCCCTATGCAGTTGTTCTAACACTCGTTTAGCAGACGCTATTCCATACCGCAGTTGGGAATAACCAAGGACATTTCTTTATCCATACCCCACATTAACACGGCAGTGTTTGAGACTGCGCTCCAACCTACGTGAGTATTCGGGCAGAAACTTCATTAGCGGCTCCACCTCTAGTGAAACGGTCGCTCACCACTCACCAGCACTCCGTTGGAGAGAAGCCATTAGCTCGTAGTGAAGGCCCATGTTCTTTATGAACCTTGTTTTGGAGCTCCAGGATTACCCATATCATAGCTATCATCATAATCGCTAACCCCCTAAACATGTGTACCTAGATTTGATTCGAATTATTGGTCTAAACAAATAACTATAATTTTCCATTTATCTCTTTCTGTGAATATTCCCTAATTCCTTATTTACGCCCATTCATGCTAGTTTGTATGCTTGTTCATTACCGAAACAGCCCCTGTCTGCTAGTATATAGCGCCATTTTATGTCTCAATTTTCAGTTATCTTTTATAAATTCTCTAATTCTTATCTATTTATGACAGGTCGATTATTGCTTTCGAACCAATCCTTCCCTTCCCAATTTTTTCTCTATTTTGTTTGGTCGTCAATAAGATAACGGAAGTCCGAATTAATTGTAAGTTTCCTAATACCGGTGCTCGCTTCTTGTTTGATGGCTATTATCGCGGCTTTGATTTTAGCGGAACTATTTGTCAGTCGTCCTTCTACCTTTTTTGAAACATTAACTGCATGACCCTGATTGAACCAAATGCCTACACCTGCTTTCGGCCCGTCCTTGCTGGTTCGAAGACTGCGCCGCTGGTAAAAACTTGATGATATCCTTGTTAATCGACCAGAAATCCTTTCTTTGAGACTGACAAGTGTTTTCCTAGTAACAAAAGCGTTGGTTCGAATTTGTCGGAATGTTTAATGAACCTAAATCCCTTCTCGTCTTCAAAAACTACGTTGTGTCGCTCTTTTCGATCCGCGATTAGATAAGGCAAATAATGATAAGGATCAAATTTATTTTTTTGTATTTCCATTTGTACGTCCAGAAGATCGCCTAGGTCAGCGTCCAAAGGTTTCGCGTTAAGACCATAACACGCGAAAGAGGGATGGTGTTCTTGCCAGTCGGTCAAAGAGGAGCTCGAACGGCGTGAAGTTCGCTGCTTCATGGACCGATATATTATACGCGAATAGTGCATATGGAAGAAGCCGATCCCAGTCGTCATAGTCGCATGTATACTGCTTAATATATGCCTCCAGGGCCGCATGGCTCCTTTCTAGGGCCTTGTCTGTCTGTGCCCTGTATCCAGAAGTTGTCACTTCCTTAATTTTGAAGATTTTTGAAAGCTTCAACATGAACGTGCTGACGAACGCTTCCCCGTGTTCAGTTAAAATACATACCAGCGATGTATCTGTGATTAAAATTGGCGATTAGGCTATTGTGAAACTTGGCGATTATTTTTGCCCGAATTTCTTCGGGTAGAATTTCAATTTTGCGATAACAAAACGCGATTTTTATTTTCCTGCTTGCGAAACCGTTCACTAGCTTGTTCATAAAGCTTGTCTCTAGGTCGAGCACTTCCTATCTCATCCACATCGATAGCCCCAACAGCTATAATAACTTCGATATGAGGCTTGCTAGCTTGTAATCAGCGGTTAGAAAATGTACAATGTTGTCACGTAAATACGTTTGTGATTCGCGACTGCTCTGTAGTACTGAAACTTGCATTTTTAAATCGGGAATTTTGGTAGTCCCGTAACCATCAGAATTTCCACTGCCATCCCAATGATCGGTGACGTGTATGTAGGGCATCGTTAATCCTAATTTCAGACCGTGTCACTCAGAGTTAGGTTCTGGATTGGCGAAGGCCCTTTCGGAGTAGGGGAATGCAATCGCCTGGGTTTCTATACTACACCTTCCTTTGCTGGCACTTCGTTTACACCAGTATTGAACCCATCCTTCGTAATGGGACTAGCACATTACTGGATAAGCGATAGGGTGTTGAGCCCTGTCACATCAGGCGCTGAAAGGTGGCACGGGTATTCATCATCCCAATCGGCGTCCTCTTGAATTGGAAGTGCCCATACCTTGTCGAGAAGGCAGTTTTTGGTTGTTCCTAGAAAGCAGTTGCAACTTGATGGAATCCCGAGGCTAGGTCAAAAGCAGAAAACTACTGGGCATTCCCTAGCCTTCCGAAAATATCGCTTATATTTGAGAGAGGATAGGAGTCTTGCACTGTCGTTCCGCTCAATGCGCGGAAATCGATCACCGTCCGCCATCTCTTGCTGCCATTTTCATCGGGTTTGTGGTTATGATCAACAAGGGCCAGTTATACAGCGACTCTGGTTTTCACGATAAGATCATCATCGATCATTTTCCTTACCAATTATTTCGCGATTTTCTTATTTTACTGCGGCTGCTGATACTGTTCATGCTTAACAGACTTATTGTCGACATTCGGAATATGTTTTATTATACAAGTAACTGGCAGTTTATCTCCTGGCAGAGTTCATGCCTAAGATACGCACTTTCCAGAATTCCCTCTCCTAAGATTAGAAATTATGGGTCGCATTACGTGGAAATGCATAATTTTTCAATTATGTGTAGTACTGTGGCACCTAGTGTATAAATTCTAGTCGCAGTATATGAGATATGCTCATCACATATTAGCGTATCAGGTGCAAGAACAGAAATGCCTATAATATTGACACTAGCACCTGTGTCGATAAAAAGTCGGACATTTTTACACGGAGGCCTGTTACATCCAGTTCTACAATTGGAGCTTCATTTATAGTTTCGCTCATTTTTTAAATTTCGATTGTCCGAGGGATCAAATTGCCGACTGACGCTTCGGCTACCATAAACCCGTCAGCGCGTCGGTTCGATGGGTTCTGCTAAAATATAAATAAATTCGCGGAGTACATGCGCGGGGAGATCTCCACACTGAAATGTTGGATACACGTGATAATACGGATGTCATGGTGAAGTATTCCGTGAAATACCTGAGACCGGTGGTCCTCTGCCCTCTTCTGCATATTGAGCATGCTTGAAAGTGCTCTCCAGAGGTTTTGAATATCTGGCATTCACTTTACTCGAGAGATCGTCGAGTAGGCCCCTTATAAACGCTCTAAGCTCCGATGCGCAAATTGGTATCATCATGGTTTTGGAAATCTCCTATGCATGTTTCGTTTCGAGGGCTGCTCCAGGGACACTCAGATAAGAGTGCAAACGGTCATATATATCGTTCACCGTCTCATCGCAATTTATCCTGAGATGATAAATTTCAGCGATATACCACTCGAAGGGCTTCTCAAGAGTGAACCACTTTTTTAACAAATCTATAAGTTCATTGATCCGTTTTGAATTGCTTATTCCGAGTAGATTCACGCGGGACTCCTGTTAATCAACCTTAGATAGCTGTGATTAAGGCAGATTCACACGCTGGCTCAATTTACGTAGCCGCGTCAACTATTTCCTGTGTGAAATCGCGAATAGAGATATTTCTTCCATCTCAAACAGGAATGTGACTGACCTCTTGTTGAATTACGAGCGTATCTGCAATTTACTGCACCATCCGCATAGCAACATCATGTTTATTAGGGATACGTTTTGTCGAGAGACACGTACGGTTGGTTGGAGATCTAAATCAAGACGCGAGCTATACATATCCGCAAACATTGATTCGTCCATGTTTTTTCGGATTATTTTGATGAAAATTTTTTTGGTTAGTCTGGTCTTCGCCGTCCTCATTTATGCCCACCATAATGATTTTTTTGAATTCAGGCGACTTCAATAGTAATCAGATAGGGATATGCAAGCAAGTAAGAAGATACCTAGTCTCTGCGGGCCACTGTTCCTAATATTCGCTCAACTAGAGGCTGTTCTAACTGAGTTATAGCTAAAATAACCTCATAAACAATGATCTCATCATTTATGCGTAATTCGATCGTTCCTATGGATTCAATAACACGTTTCTGGTTCTGATGTAAAACTACCGCATGACTTGTAAATCACATTTATAGCTCGCTTTTTGGAATGAAACTTGAGGAAGAACTTTAATGAAAGGTTACGCGCCAATTGCCCCTTCAAAACGATGTGGAACAAATTGCCATTCCAGTAATTCTCCTATTAAAATATGACACCTTAGGCTCATGATACAGAAGAGGCATTTTATGTTTGCTGATTTTACCCTTTAATTTAATACTTCTGATTTTCTGAACCGAGAGCGTAAGGATTAAGTGATCTAATTTCTCGCTCTGCGCGCGGCTGCCGAATGCAGAAACTCGAGGTTCAATCGTGAAATCCAAACTTTGAACTTATTCGTCATCACGTCAATGGCTTAAACAAACCGCGATCAGCTGCTGCACGAAATTGAAGTTACCCGCTCATCTGTAAAACTCATTAGCACGCGGTATTCTGAACGGCCAAGTTTTAGAGTAAATTTTAAAGGATATATATTTTTAGTGTAAAGTTCTTCTTGGGTAATATACAATAATGTTCCAAATGTTGAAGCAAAAAATAATAATTATTATAATGCTTAGAGAGTAATACATAGGTTTTCCTATTTCTCGTATGGATTTTCCACTCTTCTACATAGCGAAACAAATGTTTATATTATTAATTAAACTGATTTTTGCATACAAGAGTATAATATTTTTATTTCTTCCCCTGCTAAGTCTTTCAACTTATACATGAAGGGTGCATAATTTATTCCTGTAATGGCTCGCCTTACAACAAAATAATTCCTCGCTCCAGCTAAACTGATTACTTTTCTCAAAGACACCTTTCTCACAACTAATGCTGTCAAGATCTTCAGCACAGTATTTAGGCTTTCGTTTGGATTTTTTCCTTATAAAATCGACGTGGAATATTTGCTTTATCTTCGGCTTCATTCAAAAAATTAATCTCAGGCGGTGATATTCTGATACTGGAATGTCGACTATTATTGCATGCATTCATAAGTTGTTGTAAAACATCAATATAACGTCGAGTATTTGTATGTGTAAAATACCGCCACATACGTTCCTTAAGTGTCCGATTGAAACGCTCTACTATGGCTGCTTTAACGTTAGGATCTCGCATTATCCGGAATTGTATTCCATTATTAGTCGTATATTTTCAGGTAGTGGCTCCTGAGAACTCATTTCCTTCTTTGTTTGTAAAAAGAATGGTACTCAGTGATTACTTCTTCCTAAAAAGCACTCAAACGCATTTTTCACATCCAACGCAGTTCTATTTTGTAGAGGTTCAATTCAGGCGAATTCACTTAAAATATAATTCACTTCTAAATATTACAGTGATAACTGCGACTTTTTTCACGGATTTACGAGGTCTGTAATCTTTAAATGCTCCAAGCGTCTCCGTTCCATACGTCTCCTGTTAATGATTATCACTGAACTATATTTATCCAATATTACCCTGTTGAGAAAGTCAGGTTTTGTTGAATGATTCAGTGATGAAGTACTTTTACAGCGAAAAATTTAGGTAAATGAGCTATTAGATTCTTCACTGATAAAAACTCAAGTAAATCACTATCTACGCATTTTCAGTTCGATCCATTCTATCAGTAGTTAATTTTATAATTTCGAAAATAAAAAAGAGAAATTTTTCCAACGCCTGACCATGGTTTGTCGAGGTGTGAAATTGAAGACCCCTGGAGACAGTGATGTATCATTGGCACCACTACAGGAGAAATACGTTTCGCTGGTTGATTTGAAGTGTCACTCTGAAAACACAGAAATTGAATGTTCTTATTACTTGTATACAAAAATACCCAAAAAATGAAAAAAAAAAAAAAGTACGCACACATTCTATTTTTCATATTTATAAAATTGACAATTTACAGGGTTCTTTATTTATTTGATAAAGTTTTACGTAACCAACTTAAAAAGAATCATGATTACCAATCAACCTTCTTGTTGTTCATACTGGTCAACAGATTTTGTGTTCATTTTTTGTTACTACGTCATGATACGCAGTTCTACAAATGGCTTTATAATTCAATATAATCAGAGCAGCGTCATTAATCACAAGATCATATATATTGGAAAATATTTGTTTTCTTGTATTGTTCTTCGACCGCCACTTTAAGCTCCTTGGAAACTCATGTTCCTTCTATTTCTCGTTCACTTGTATTATTTATGTCTTATTGTAATGTAATTTACAACCAGTATAACACAAGGGAAACATGAGCTTCTTGGGCATTCGTATAGGAAGTATATGCTTTCTAAAACATTCATCTCCGTAAAAGTATCTAAGATACTCTCCACATTTAATATTATTATTATTATGGAAGTTCGCGTCAGAATTGCTAGGAGCAGAAGTGTAACAAGCGTCACATTGAGTCGAACACCTGTGATTAGTTTTTTGAAAATATGTCTTGTTACAGAGTATTCAAGAATTTTTTCATGCACCGCCTCCAATTATATTTAAAATCGCACTTCAGTGATTATCGGGGTTTCCTTCATACAATCATGCAATCACACTAGTTGAATCGCCGTCTCTCACAAGGCGCACATAAAACTTTGTCCAATACTCGCGATGGAAATGCGGCTGAGGAGGTCGTCGAGAGACGACCAAGTTGTCGATTCCTCAACTGATAAATTCATAGTGGTCAGAGTAAGTACTTTCCTCAGTAGTGGAAAAAGCAAACTCACTTCGACCACTGTGACGTCATCAGTTGAGAAATCGACAACTTCATCGTCTCGAGACGAGCCTCCAAAGTCGCATTTCCATCGCGGGTGTTGGACAAAATATTTTGTTTTACTTCATCCCCTGCGCTTATAATTACAGAACTAAAATTGTGAAAAGCTTTCAATTTACCTTTTCCAAAATATGTGAAATTATAAATTATCATAGTTACTTAAAGTATTGCTGGATAATTCTAATAAGCAATCAGCTCAGGTGAACCACACCCTCTCTTAGGCATTATTATCCCAGTGTTTCGTGTGCTCTCTTCGGCTATCTGAATATGTAATATACTTGATCTTTTGCGTATACATTCTCACATTTTTTTAGGATTCAAAATATTCTTATCTGACTGAAGGTCAGCATTCGCGACGGCTAGAACAAAATCTTGCGGTACCCAGTAAGAAGCCTTGCATTGAAAGGTATTTTATTTTATTTTAATACCTATACACCATTTTTGTTAACCGCTTTAGAAAGCGCTTCAAAAGCATACAATTTTTAATATCTAGTAGGATTGTGGATAACGATGCATCACTTCGTCACAAAACTCTTGCTTTATTCTAAGGCCAGCAATTAAAAAAATATAACATTCTAATGAAAAAAAAATTGTTTTCCTTACGGCTGTCTGTGTAGCAATCAATCTTGACAGCGTAAAGTTACTAATATTGTGTTTTGAAAAGCTTTTAACCTGTTGCCACTGGGTACAAAAACAAATTCAGTTTGAGAGATAACTTTCACAGCTATGAAGATTCAAAACGCGAGGACAGAAATGGCATCGAAAAGGATTCAATCATGTTCAAGTCACCATTGAACAAAAAATTTTGGAACACTTTTCAATGAAAGCCATCTTATCGGGTAGGTACGTATTTGACTCATTCTTTATGTGATACACGGTTCGTTTTTTAAGCCCATTAGTTGATTTGTTTCCAACTTTGCCTGCTTGTTCACTTACCCGTGTGATTTCTACCACAGAAGTATCATCTATGTTAAAGCTCATGGCACTTTGTACATCTGACTCTACCAGTTCTCACAAATCTTCAAAATAAAGATCCTTTACTGGTACAAACGCTTTCCAGGCAAAGGCCTCACCAAACCCATCCAACCAGAATACCAAACCCACAAGTTCACTCTCTCTACACCAAGAAGTTATGTATTAGAAAAGATCTAAAAAAAGCTCATTCTAACCAAGCAACAAGGTCAATTTTACCAGGAGGTGAATTTTCAACCTTTTACTTTCTTCCAGTTATCGCGAATTTTCTAATGAATTGAACACACTCGTTTATTCTAATGATAAAGGGGGATACATTATTCAAACTCTTATTCCTACCTATTGGTTGTGCATCCTGCATCTCTGATAGAGGAAGCCGCACAGATTTCGTAGCCCAGCATGGACTTGCAACTACTTCAGATGTTGAGACAGTTCGGACTAACATTTTGTAAACAGCAATTACCTTCACTGTAGTATCAATAGCCTCCGATGGACCTTTAATTGGAAAAAGAAAATAATCATTTGTTCAAATCATACTTTTGTCTCAAAAAAAGTTTAAAAGAAAAAAAAATTACATGAAGTTAAATTACCTTTCTGCTTTCTCGCCGTATATTTCTCTATTCCTCATTTGTTTGCTTCTTTTCGATCTTTTTCTCTTTCTTCTCTTCTTCTTTTTATTCTGCTCCTCTCCTAGACCTATTTTTTCCAGGCCTCCTGTTTTACCTCATGTCTTTCGAAACGCTCTTGCTTTTTATAATAATAAATAAATATTCTGATTTTGTAGAACCACTGCCTCTCCTGTACAGCTTTTCTCAGTTCCTAAACAGCTTTTCGCAGAGTCTGCTGCTGCTTTCTATTTTTCTTGTCCTCCTCTGCAGTTTGCAAGGACGAATTGAAATCTTCACAGTCTTCAGACAAGCACTCGACAACGTCACATCATAAGTGAGTGTATATAAGACGAAATACCCCAAATATGTAAAAATTTCTTCCCTGGTTCCGATCCGGTGAAAGCCCTATTGGCCAGCGCTGGTCCCGAGGATTTTTGGGAGGGCCAAATACACTTAGCGGAAAACAACATCATCGCCATACAAGAGAACTACAGCAAGAGGATTTCACAACCACAGCAGTAGGTCAGATGAAGGTCCTGCAGACAAAGATCGTACAGTCAAAGGTCTCTACCCAGAGAGTAATCGTCGGGATGGAAGAAGTCACATAAAAAATGCAGATCGCTGCAGACGAGCAAAAAAAACGTGAACAACATGATCAAAGATTGACTGGACGAATTATCGCGGGCCCCAAAAAAGCTGAATTAACAGCCAAGGTGCAGAGAAAGTTGCAAGACTCCCTCATCTTGTTATTGCGAACTGAAGCAAGGAAAAGAATCTGCAGCACGAGCACGCCAACTACAACCCCGGCAAAGGGCAGACGCTCAGTGTCAAGCCCTGCGAAAAACCAAGCAGAAACGCCAGTAGATGAGAGGAATCGTAAAGTTCCCGGAGAAATGGACTGGGCAACGGTCTTGCCCAGAAGACAAAAGAAGGAAAAACTTCATAAACAAGATCTCACAACTCCTTGAAAGAACGGCACCGAGACAGACCTAGGATACAAAATTGTAACCTGAAAGCTCGGTAGTATGTCAGCGAGTTCAGAAATGGAGCCCAAAGTGATTGGCAGCATTGTCGATAACTCTTCCCTACCCACCCGGTGAGACAACATGATGCGGAGACAATTTCGGAGGAGGATATACCGCTCTTTGACACAGGATAACTTATAGTTGCAGTCAAAAGCCTACAAGATGGGAATGCCCCAAGAATACACGGAGTTTAAAAGCGATAGCACACACTTGCCCACCAGTGCATCTTAACGCCTACAACGCTTGCCTAAAGGAAGGTGCGTTCCCTCAGCATTGGAAAACACAAAAGTAGGAAGATCGTTCTCATGACGACGTTGGACGTTTAAAACTCCTTCAACTCGGCCAGGTGGACAGATATGATCTAAACCTTGGAAAGGTTTAAAACTAGAAGATATTTCTTGCGGATGATCAGTAGTTACCTGAAAGGCCGAGTACTAACGTATGCAATAACATATGGTACAAGAACGGAGGAGACCACGGCCGGGACTGCGCAGGGATCTATCTTAGGACCAGATCTCTGGAACATCTCCTACGACGATATTCTGTGAATGGAGATGCCAGTGGGCACCTACCTGTCAGGCTAAATGGATGAAATCATCGCGTTGACCGCAGCACGGAGTTCAGAGAGAATTCAGGGAAGCTGGTCCAAATCATTTACTGTGTAAACGGGTGAATGAGGAAACACGGCCTGGAACTCGCGATACATAAAACCGAGCTGATGCTAGACATGAGAAAACAGATTTCCAGGTTCACTACGATGAAGGTGGGCTCAAAGAGGATCGAAAACAAGATGGCCTTGAAACATCTTGGTTTAATTATGGACTTGAAGCTCATGTTCTGGGGGCATATCCTGAAAGCTTCGGATAAAGCGGCCGCTGTGACGACCGCTTTGAACAGACTCATGGCCAACGTCGAAGGTTCGACATCCAGCAAGCGACGCCCGTTGATGACAGTCACTAACTCTATACTCCTGTATGGGAGTGAGGTATGGGCAGACGCATTGAAGCAGAAGAAGTACAGGAGAAGAATGACAGCAGTGCGACACAGGGGAGCGCTGAGAATCGCATGCTCCTATCGCAGCGTTTCTAAGTCTGTGGCTCTTGTGATTGCAGGGGTAATACCTGTAGACTTGTTAGCCCTAGAAAGGAAAAACGACGTATGGGTCAAGCGTAGTCATGAAAAGCTCAATTACTACCTAAAACAATTTCTCTCGGGGCACGGCTATTTTTGAGCATACATTCACAAGATCAGAACGGTGCAGAGTCTGAAGTGCGTTTACTGCGAAGCCGATCGAAGCGACGCAGGGCACACTTTCTGCGACTGTGGAAGCAGCTCGGAGCACAGAGATAGGCTCGAAATGGAAGCAGACCGCCTCACATCAGAGTGTGTGATAGAAAAGATGTTGCAGAGCGAGAAGACCTAGGATGCAATAGACACCTACGTAGAAATAATTATGCGGCAGAAGAAGACCGAAATGAACACAGTAGAACAACAGCCCTAAAAGAGAGATACAATCATGCCCAACTAGGATGTCAAAGGCCAAAGAGCCCGTTGCGCGATGCTACTGTTGCCCTGATGAGGACGGTGAATACATCCTGGGTGGGACACAAAGTTGATTAAATCCAGATGACTACCGAAAAGTGCAGACCCTTCTCGTGTGTCTGGGCTCAGATTTTGTTATTATTCCATCAAAAAAAGAAAAAAATCATCATCAGGTCTAGAGCAGGTCCAGGATATTGTCGAGCTCAGCAAGAAAGGTGCAAGCCAGCTGCTGAAAACCGCCCACGTTAAAGTGGGCTGAATAATTAGCAGGGTGAGAAGAAGAGCATGTGCCGAACGATGCTGTAGGTGTCTAGGGTATGAACATCAATCAAGAGATTCCAAAGTGCCGGACTGCAGCGTCCCTTGTTACCAATGTGGTATGGGTGGATATAAGGCAGAGGTCTGCTCGTCCGGAATGTGCTGTGTGTTCTGCAACAGTAAGCAGCCAAAACCAGCGAATCTCAACCACATACCTGGGTCGAGAGGGTGCACAGTCTTTAGACAGGCACTCGGAAAAGTCTTATCCAAAGACCTTAACCAAGATACAAAGGGAAGAGTCACAGCGGTATGAGACTTCAAAGCTAAAGCGGTAGAATGGGGAATGCTAAAATCAAACCTTCGCGGAAAGCGAATACTAGAAACGGCTTCAAGGCGGGGCCTGCAGGTCATGAATATCGGCAAAACGCCAACCTTCAACAAGCAGGGAACGTAGATGCGATCCCGGACATCATATCAGCTTCGGAAGGAGTGGTGCTCCTCATGGAGAACTGGGAGGTTCTAGAGGCCCTTACGGGACGCGACCATTAGTAAATACTTTTCTACATCAAAGGAGAACTGGGAGCTAGGATACAGCATCGCAATCCCAAAACGTTGAATGCTGCCAAAATGGTCGAGAAAAAACTATCCGTGACGATAGTCAGAGGGCAAAACAGCCTTATGTATAAAAATGACATGAGCGCTAAAGAATTAGTGAAAGCTACCATGCCGATAATAAACCAAGCCTGTGATGTCTCGATGCCTCGGAAGAAGGAGCACAAAAATAGAACATCGGCCTGTTGGTGGAATGAGAAAATTGCTGATCTTCGAAGGAAATGCATCAAACGCAGGCCAAAAGCGAATAGGAAGAAGGGAAGAGGCGCGGAGGAGTACAGGTTGGCCAAGAAAGAACTTCGCAAGGCCACTGAGAAAAATAATGCCAGATCTTGGGAAAATTGAGCCAGGAGTGGATCAATGGGAGCGGAAACCATGAGGGACATCGTCAACGTGCTCTTTCCGACACATCCGAGAAAAATATGGGACAGTTACGAAACCCCTATAATGGAGATCCCACTCTTCAGCGAGGAGGAACTGATAACAGCTGCGACTTCTCTGCAGAAAAGAAAAGCGCCGGGACCTGACGGAATCCGAACAGAGGTCCTGAAAGTTGTAGCACGCGTCTGTCCACAGATGCTGCGCAATATGAAGAACTGCTGTCTGAGAGCTGCAGTCTTTTACAGACAGTGGAAAGTCCAAAGGCTACTACAGTCCTTCTACGTACAGACCACTGTGCATGCGAAATACCACCAGGATACTCTTGGAAAATATGTTCAAGCCTCGCCTGCCGGTGGCGGTCCAAGCTGCGCGAGTTCATTCTGCTGGCAACGATGAATGTGCGGAACGCCTTCAACTCGGCCAGGTAGGCAGAGATAATTAAGGCACTGAAGGGTTTTAAGAGTCCAGAGTACCTCATGCATATGTAGAGAAGATATCTCGCTGATAGAGTCTTTATATACGACACCACAGAAGGACCAAGAAGAAAACAGATCACCGCCGGAGCGCCTCAGGGATCAGTCCTTGTCCCTGGTCTCTGGAATGTATCTTACGATGACATTCGGAGGAAAGGGATGTCATAAGACACATCTGGCTGGGTATGAACAGTGGGAGAAACTCCCATTTTGTGGTCAAAATACTAGGAAAACTAGAGAAACTTACGAATTTTAATGAAATTTAGAGAGTAGGGTAAAAACGGGTAATGCCGGTCAGCAAGTAATATCGGTCGTAACAATTTCACTCGTATTACTGCGTTCTCGCACACGGACACATACAAAGCGGGTGGCGTGACTGTATCCCGCGCCGCAGCACGGACCACCGCTCTATTCCCAGCACACGTTTTGGATGAACGCACGTCAATTGTTTTTGCGTCAAATTGATGTAAATTTTCTACTTTAGACAATAAGTGGTTAGCGTTTATTTTATTTAGTTTCATACGTTGTTGGTTACAATTGTTCTGGTAGAACTATCAAGCGTTTCAAGGAATATTAGACTTTGAAGTTGTCTCAACAGGCTTCACCTGAAAATGTTTTTACGGAAACGTTTCTAGGCGGGCAATGCCGGTCAAGCTGACCGGTATTACCTGCAAGTGAAATAATTACATAGTCGGCTTCTTCTGCTTATTGGAATTTTTGTCTATTATTATTTCAGAATGTCTGAAACACGAAACAAACCACGTTCAAATGCAGTATGGAGTCAATATTAGTTAGCTTCTAAACTAGTGGATGAAGGGAAACCGATTAGACAAGCAGCTCGATCTACTGGCGTGCCATTTTCAACGCTTCAAGAAAGACTGAAGAATAAGAACTGTGATAGCGCACAGCTGGGAAAGAATCCAGTATTCATAAGGGAACAAGAAGATGAAATGGCTTGACGGGGATCACCAACCTAGTGACTGATATTACCTGCCATGGTGTTTAACACCGGTCAAAGCCGTATTTTTTGAAAATATGGAATATGTCCAAATTTTATCACTTATCGATCTCAATGATTGCGATTATGTTAGAAGTATACTGAAAGTTTAATTAGTAAAATTTTAATAAACAAATATTGATTACTAGCTGAGTTGTGATTATTTCTCTTTGAGTGACCAGTAATACCCATTCTTATCCTATATCCTATATCCTATATATATATAAATATATATATATATATATATATATATTCATAGGGAATGCAATAGTCAAGCCTTAGGCACCGGAGTAGAAGAAAATATCCTATTGCTGTAAAAAGAACTGTGAAAGCTTAAAACTTAACGAATCTTACTTCAACTTGCAGGGTATACTCACAAAATGATATTACTTGTAATTAATTTACAACTGAGCAGGGGCTGATTAGGGTTATGATTAGAATAACTGGTTAAATTATATAAATGGTTGATTAAATTTTAAGAATTCATTGGCGGAATTCAAGGCCCCTAAAACTTCTGTGCCTTTTTTTTTAAAGTGACTGCATTCGATGGGCATCGGACCATTTTATTTTTTCGGATTTTAGCAATTTCCTTTAAGATATATTTTTTTTCATGTTTTTTACCAATTCTCAATATTATCACGTGCATTTTGAGTCTATTGGCATTTTCTTCCTTCCAAAACGTTTATACACAACTGTTCATTTAATATTGTGAATTTCGGGATTTTTAAATCACACTCATGGCAATCAGAGAAATGTCCTCTTGTGCCAAAAGGATATTCTTTTACACAAATGGCATTTCCTCTTGAATTTAAGGTTGACAGAAGTTCCATTTGTCTCAAAACGTAGAAACAATTATATATATACATTCAGAGAAGGAAACAAAATTCTCTGGAAAAGTACACGTTAGCTTAAAAATGAACTTGACATTCGAGTACTATTTGGTAAACCAGAAAGTAAGTGCTCTTTCGTTTTATGAAAGGAATTTTAGGTTGAAATATGAACATAAGCTTATAGACAAGAAAATATTCAAGTCCAAAATCATATTTTTGGCCCGAATTTACAGATTCCTCCTAATGCGGTAATTGCCGCGAAATAGAAGGAGGAACTGCAATGGAAGCTGAACCACATGATGTGACGCGTGAGCAGGTGGATGAATGACAACGGACTAGATCTGGCTAGGAGTCATTCAAGTATTACGTAACGCGTTTTTCTTTAGTTTAGGTATATCGTTGTATGTCTTTTGGCTTCAAGACAATTTCATTTTCGTATCCGCTTAAGCAAAGAAAATACGTCTTGCGTAATATGTCAACGATCGCCTGCGGAGAAAACGGAGCTGGTGATAGTAACGAGGAAGCAGATCCCCATGCACATATGGATGCAGGTTGGACTGGCAGTGGTAACAGCATAGCCAGCCATTAAATATTTAGGAATATGGATGGATAATAGGCTCTTCTTCGGAAAAAAATCAAGCAAGCAGCAAAAAAGGCAGCAGTAGTCACGACGGCACTAAGTAGGCTCATGGTCAATGAAAACATGGTCACAGAAGACGCTTGGCAGCATTTCAGAAGAAAGGTGCTTTCAGAATTGCGTGCTCCTATTGAATCGTGTCAGAACCAGCGATTCTTTTGATTGCGTGGACGATACCGATCGACCTACTAGCCCAGAAGAAGGAAGTGATCCACAGGAGACCTGACGTGATCAGAGCAACAGCGCAAGACGAAGCAGGAGCAACCACCATAGAACGATGGCAACAATACTCGAGCAAAGATCACCGAAGAAGATGGACTGCAAGGTTGATCCTACATGTGAACACATGGTTAGACCTTTATGTTCCATTTTCGTAACACGTGTGACATTCTAGTGACTGTTCTATGTCAGTTACATTACAGAATTCCAGAACTGTTACATATCTTGACAGTTACAGCGTTACAGAAAAATGTGACCTTTATGTTCCGTTCTTGGAACACGTGTGAACTTCTAGTGACATAACAGTTCCATCACTCTGTTCTACATTAGTTACGTCACAGAATTCTGGAACTGTTACATATCCTTACAGTAAAAGCGTTACAGAGCAACGTGACCTTTATGTTCCGTTATTGGAACACGTGTGATATTCTAGTGACATAACAGTTCCATCACTCTGTTCTAAATTAGTTACATCACAGAATTCTATAACTGTTACATATCCTTACAGCATCAGCGTTACAAAACAACGTGACCCTTATGTTCCGTTCTTGGAACACATATGGCATTCTAGTGACATAATAGTTCTATCACTCTGTTCTTTATTAGTTACATAACAGAATTCTAGAACTGTTATATATCCTTACAGTAACAACGTTATAGAACAATGTGACATTCATGTTTCGTTCTTGGAACACCTTTGACATTCTAGTGACATAACAGTTCTATCCCTCTGCTCTATGTTAGTTACATAACGGAATTCCAGAACTGTTACGTATCCTTACAGTAACAGCGTTACAGAACAGTGTGACACTTATGTTCTGTAATTGTTATGGCACAAGATTGTAACAATGTTATGTATAAATGTTCCTTTTTTGTTATGTAACATTTACAGGACGTGTCCGCTGAGCAATAGCCTGGCAATAGAAAAGGGAAAATTTGATTTGTGAATTTCATTTCAACTTGATTTCGGAAGCAAAAAAAGTTAAAAATACGCAATTAATTTTTTCACGCAAACAAAATACTATACTAGAGCGAAAAATACATAACGGGTGATCTTGCAGACCCTGGCAGACCGGCCGAACGCAAGAATTACGCTGCAGCGTAATGCTAAAGTGATGCTAAAGTAACCTTAAAGTAATATCGCATTAGAATTAATAAAAGAAACCACATAAATATCTCAATAGTTGCAATCATAATTATACGTTCAAATTTACGTTAAATGGTCATGCCGTAATTGCAAGAGGTTCCTTTTTCAGCGTTAAAAAAAAATGTGGCTCTCATTGAAGTCTGATAAAGGCGGCTTCAAGCACATCAACTGTCAATAAGTATAATAAGAAACACATATGCAGATTGAAACTGAGGCTTGCAATATTTATCTCCAATAATCTTGTTAATCGGATTTCAATTTTTAAGAATTATGTTAAGTAGGATAAGCAGTTAGGTGATGAAAAGGAAAAGTTCAAATGTGAAGTGAACAGTCTCAGGTGATAAAAGCAAGTAGCAAACCGTCGCACAGTGGGGGAAAAGCACCGTTTTTGGACAAAAATCGACCGACAGTGCAATTCTTAACGGATTTTGATGTTTCTTTTTTAGGAACGACCGTAAGGCTTCCAGGTATAATGAATAACTGCGGATATTTCATTTAGACTCAACAGAAATTTGTTATTTAACAACAAAGTTACAACTTTTTTTGCTAAACTTTTCCGTGATACCATTTCTTCTAAGACTTTCAAATTCATTAAAAAAGATCATAAATCAATCTAGTAAATAACTAAAAATAATTTTCAGTGAACTAGCGTAACAACCAAAAATTTTAATAATGTTATAAACAAATTAATCAACAAAAGTCATTTTTTCGTGATTCGCAATCATTAGCTAATTTCAACCCATAGCTTTTGTATAAAGTATCATAGATAATGATGTGTGCTCACAATAAGTTGAGAATAGCTAATGATTGCCAATTATTTAAACAATTTTTATAAACAAATGCGCATTTTGACCATTTTTTGATGAAAAGACGTGATTTTTTTTGCGGAATCAACTTAAAATGTTTTGCCCAAGACTCCTTGCTATCATACTTTTCATAGAGACCAAAAAATGTTAATTGCTTAAACAATTTTTATAAGCAAATGCACAATCTAACCATTATTTCATGAAAAGGATTGATTTTTTTTTGGCGGAATCATCTTGAAATATATTGCTAAAGTCACCTTGCTGTCATATTTTTCATAGTGACCCAAAAGTGTTAATTATTTAAACAATTTTTATAAGTAAATGCACATTTTAACCATTTTTTCATCAATAGGCTTGATTTTTTTTTTGCGGCATTAATTCGAAATATCTTGCAAAAGACTCTTTGCTATCATATTTTTAATAGTGCTGTCATATTTTGTATAGTTACTTGATATGCGCCACGGGGAGGTTGCTCAATCGGACTTTGCATATCATGTGGCCCTGAAAAGGGACATTTTTAGTTAGGCATTCGTGCTTCAGGCATTCGTGTCTCAGAGAAACAAATCAATAACGACTTGAAGTTGCTGCTGCAACTTCAAGTCGTACCTCATTTTGTTTCCTTCATTTGTTTTATTTTGTTTCAAAGAAGACGTTCATAAATAGGCTGCGTATTTTTACGGAGATATTGAGGGAAACCTTCGAAGTATTTTTTAACATGGAATACAGAATAAAAAATCAGCACTTATGTGACATCATTTGGAATAGTGATCCACAATCAAAATATAACAAAGTAGATTTGATTTTGGATAATATTATGGCTACGTCTTATTTTGATAAAAGTCAGTTAATGGTTATAAGAACAAAATTGGTTGACTCTTTTATGCCTCTGTATAATAGAAAATGGAAAAGTGTCTGTAGGAAGAAAGCATTTTTTGTACAAAATCATGCTGAATTCTTAGAAGCAGAGTTCAAGGTACCTTTTTCTTGTCCACCTATCCGAACAAAAGGTTTGACTAATGTTCTAAAGAGAGGAAGACTACGATTATCATTTAAAGATGGATCCGAAAAGACGAAGAAAAGGCGCCTCCAAGAACTTGCTTTAAATTATAGCAAGGAAGAATTATCCAAAGCACTTTCATTGATTGAAAATCAGTCCGATAGTGAATCTGCGACGCAGCAGCTTTGTAAGGAAGATGATGACGAGAGTAAATTGCAGAGAATCTTGGCGATGTACGTGGATTCAGGTCTGACGAAGAGGAAATTCGAAAAGCTAACAATGTACAATCAAGAAATAAGTGGCAATGATTCATATCCTCCGTATTTGAAAATCTCCGAAGCAAAAAAAACATGTTATCCAGGAAACAGTGAGCATATAGAAACATCGAATTTAGGAGCAAGTGTCCATTTCATAAGTTTATTGGGTCATACAGTTGAGCGAATCTTGTTACAAATGGAAAAAGATGATCTCGCTAATCTTTTTGGTAAAAAACTAGTGCTCTTTGGGAAGTGGGGTATGGACGGTGCTTCTGCGCATCAGATGACACGGCAAAAGTGGTCGAAGAAGGGTGATGATATGGATGCGACCGATGAATCTGATCACAGTGATTCTGAGAGTGAAGGAAACATGAGCTATGACAAGAGTCTTTTCACGGATAAATCTTTCTTCTTGATTTCTTTTGACCCTCTTCAATTAAAAGCAGATGGCGATATTATTTGGACAAACAAAACACCTTCATCTTTCAATTTCTGTAGGACGATGAAGTTCAATTTCCTTGAAGAAACTGATTCTCTTGTAAAGAAAGAGTACAGCTATCACATGAAGCTGCTGGAAAAAGTTCGTACCCATTCCATTGATGTCAGTGGAATGAGTTTTGATATCAGCTTTGACTTGAAGTGTATGATGATTTATGAAAAGGAGTGTAATATTCTCACTGGACAGAAAGCATCTTCTCGCTGCAATATTTGTGGAGTTGGATCAAAACATGTTAACAACTTACCATATGTAGCTAAAATTCCATGTAATGAGGCACACTATAAATTTGGTCTCTCGACGTTGCATGCCTGGATTTGTGTTCTGGATTATTTGTTACATCTATCCTACAATATGGATTTTAAATAGTTTTCCGCAAGAAAAAAGGAAGAAAAGGAGATAAAAAAATCAAGAAAGGAACGTATTCAGATAAAATTAGGATCCCAACTGGGTTTAGCAGTTGATATGGTGAAGCAGGGTTATGGAAAAATAAATACCGGAAATGTTGCCCGTTCCTTTTTGGGAAAAGCTAAATCGGTTGCTAAAATAACGGGTTTGGATCAAGATCTGATCTCCGGATTCCACGATATATCACAAGTTATAACGTGCGGAAGGATAGTTAATTGTGCGAAATTCAAAACTTACTGCTTGGAAACCGCTGAGCTTTGCATAAATTTTTATCCTTGGTATACAATGCTCCCGTCAGTACATAAGCTGCTTATTCATGGAAGTGATATAATTCAATCGTTTGAGCTACCAATTGGTTGGTACTCAGAAGAGTCTCAAGAGGAAAACAATAAGATCTTTAGAAAAGTTAGAGCTAATAACAGCAGAATCTCTGACAGACAATTGACGAACCTAGATGTTCTTCATCATGTTCTTCATCAAAATAGCTGAGAGTATGACAATCTCCAAGGAGTGAGCTCGATTCTTACTAACTGAAGCACGAGTTCCTACCTAAAAAGGGCCCTTTTCAGGGCCACAGGAGTAAAAAATGGCTGAGAGTATGACAATCTCCAAGGAGTGAGCTCGACTCTTGCTCACTGAAGCACGAATACCTACCTAAAAACGGCCCTTTTCAGGGCCACATGAGTCAAAAATGGCTGAGAGTATGACAATCTCCAAGGAGTGAGCTCGATTCTTGCTCACTGAAGCACGAATGCCTACCTAAAATCGGCCCTTTTCAGGGCCACATGAGAAAAAAATTTCTGAGAGTATGACAGCCACCAAGGAGTGAGCTCGATTCTTACATAGTGAAGCACGAACGCCCACCTAAAAATGTCCCTTTTCAGGGCCACATGGTATGGAAAGTCCGATTGAGCAGCCTCCCCGTGGTGCATATCAGGTCACTATAAAAAATATGACAGCAAGGATTCTTTTGCGAGACATTCCGAATTGATTCCGCAAAGAAAATCAAGCCTATTCATGAAAAAATGGTGAAAATGTGCATTTGTTCATAAAAATTGTTTAAATAATTACCAGTTTCTATCACTATTGCAAATATGACAGCAAAGAGTCTTTTGCAAGACATTTCGCAATGATTCCAAAAAAATCAAACCTATTCATGAAAAAATGGTCAAAATGTGCATTTGTTTATAAAAATTGTTTACATATTATCAATTTCTGTCACTATTAAAAATATGATAGCAAAGAGTCTTTTGCAAGACATTTCGAATTAATGCCGCAAAAAAATCCAGCCTATTAATGAAAAAATGGTCAAAATGTGCATTTGCTCATAACAATTGTTTAAATAATTAACACTTTTGGGTCACTATGAAAAATATGACAGCAAGATATCTTTAGCAAGACGTTTCAAGATGATTCCGCAAAAAAAATCAATCTTTTTCATGAAATAATGGTTAAAATGTGCATTTGTTTATAAAAATTGTTTAAACAATTAACATTTTTTGGTCACTATGAAAAATATGATAGCAAGGAGTCTTTGGAAAAACATTTTAAGTTGATTCCGCCAAAAAAATCACGTCTTTTCATCAAAAAATGGTCAAAATGTGCATTTGTTTATACAAATTGTTTAAATAATTGGCAATCATTAGCTATTCTCAACTTATTGTAAGCACACATCATTATCTATGATACTTTGTACAAAAGGTATGGGTTAAAATTAGCTAATGATTGCGAATCACGAAAAAATGACTTTTTTTAATTAATTTGTTTATAACATCATACAAATTTTTTGTTGTTACGCTAGTTCACTGAAAATTATTTTAAGTTACTTATTAGATTGAT
Organism: Andricus quercusramuli; assembly: GCA_932178445.1. Taxonomy (NCBI): domain Eukaryota; kingdom Metazoa; phylum Arthropoda; class Insecta; order Hymenoptera; family Cynipidae; genus Andricus; species Andricus quercusramuli. The sequence continues at coordinate 13,945 of CAKNXH010059603.1, read as the reverse complement.
TTATGATCTTTTTTAATGAATTTGAAAGTCTTAGAAGAAATGGTATCACGGAAAAGTTTAGCAACAAAAAGTTGTAACTTTGTTGTTAAATAACAAATTTCTGTTGAGTCAAAATAAAATATCCGCAGTTGGTCATCATACCTGGAAGCCTTATGGTCATTTTTAAAAAAGAAACATCAAAATCCGTTAAGAATTGCACTATCGGTCGATTTTTGTCCAAAAAAGGTGCTTTTTTCCCCACTGTGCGTCGCCCGTCGGTGACGTGAATAACTTTATAGTCTGAATTGTAGCGCCGGGCTAAACTGATCGACGACTGCGATTCAGATTGGCCTCGCCGATCTGACCTATGGAAATATGCGTAAATATCGTGCAGATAGTTACTTATTTTCTTATTTCATAGGTTTTTCTTTCGCCGCTTTAGACCATGTGACGAGTAGGTCACGTGGCCGGATTTTTACCTTACCGATACTCTTTTTGATTGTCAACTTATTTCCACACGAATAGCCACATCGAGTTAAAAATTTGGGATAATGAACAGGAAGCACTAGAAAGGCGGCTCTGGTCCTAAATTGTAATAATCATAAAAAAAGTTTTTTTTGTAAACATTTCTTTCTTATTTCATGATTATTACAATTTGGGACCAGAGCCGCCTTTCTCAGTGCCTCTTATTTATAATCCCAAATTTTCAACTCGATGTGGCTATTCGTATGAAAATAAGTTGACAAATGAAAAAAGTGCCGGTAAGGTAGGAATCTGGTCACGTGACACACTCATCACATGGTCTTAAGCCGTTTTTACAGGCAGCGCAATTTTATTTTATTATATCCGTTGAAGCAACAGTTCATTGTCGTTTTCATTCGTGCAATGTCGTCCAAGTGAAGAGGCCAGCCAGGGATTCCTCAAGATTTGTTAGGAGCTAGGCTCGGTTATCTTAAATTTCACTCGAAATTCACTGCCTTTTTGACTTCCCCAATTGTCACTAAATTTGTGATGAATCGTTCAGTCGCTTTTCCAAATTTAGCTTCAGAGAAATTCGCGAAATTCAAAAAAATAGCAGTGCCGTGGTTAGAAACGGTCAACAAATTTTTCGGCAACGGTTTTCCGTCACTTTTTGTGATTTATATTTTGGAGAAAGGAAGATAAGGAAGCATACTAGTAGTAGGTGAGATTTGGGAAAATCTATTTTTGAAAATTTCGTATTCATTGTTTCGTTACACATTGTTTCTTTTTGTCTCGGGCTGTGTAATTTTATTTTATTTTCGTTACACGCCAAGTTTTATGATGAAAAAATATTCATGTGCATGACAGCTTCTATTATCTTATTTCTTGCTTTTTATTGGCTATATTGCATTGGATTTTTGTTCCAAAAAAGTATTTTGTTTATAAGTGTTGTTAGTCATTTAGGTATTTCTATAATAAATTTATATTGTTGGTATTTGAACCAGAGTGATTTTTATGTAATTAATATCATTTTTGACCTTTTTTTATTTTGGTTTACTCTAATTTTCAGGTTTCAAAGATGAACACTTTTTCGAAAAGATATTTAATAAACAAATTTAGAAAAAAATGGCTAAAAACGCGACTCAGAATACCCAGAGAAAACCAAGGTTCAGAAATCGAAGACGTCGTTTAGAGTAAGATGATAATTTCATAAAATTTCTTCAAAGACCAAAGTTAATAACATGATAGAAAGTATTGAAAATTGCATTAAGACTATAGATCAGGAGGAAAAGAAAATGCAAATTAGAAAAACTGTTATCCAAGTAATCTCAAATCATAATAAAATGAATAGTTTAAAAAAATTAGATAAATCAATAGATTTGGTAAATAAATTTCAAAAGAAATGTAAAGATTTAATTTTTTTGACAGCCGACAAAGGCAATATTACTGTGGCTACAAATTGTTTATTATGTATTAACAGTGGAAAATTTACTCAATAATGATATTTTATATAAAAATATTAAAACCAGTTTGGTTCCAGCCATTGAAAATAAAATTAATGAAATATCAAAACGATAGGAAAAAAGAGGTTTATCAATAATTCAATGACTAACAAAATTGACAGTTCATAACAGTTGTGTTGCAAAAGCTTATGCACTCCCCAAGGTTCATAAACTTGATTTGAAATGGAGATTGATTGTTTCTACAGTAGGTAGTTTGACATGTGACTTGTCTAAATATATTGCTAATATTTTAAAACCTGTAACAGGTATTTCTGGGAGGGTAGTAAGAAATAGTTGGGTTCTGAAAGAAAATTTAAAAAATATTGTGGTTCCGTCAGATCATTCATTATTATCATTGTAGCGACACGGGTTGCGTTTAACAATATGGTTTTCTCTTTTTACAATAAATATTACAAACAGTTATCGGGATGTCCTATGGGGTCACCTTTATTTCCAGTTATTTAAAATTTGGTGTTAGAAGTTGTGGAAAATAGAGCCTCTTCGTTATTGAATGTTACAGCGATTCTTTATGAGCATTATGTGGACGACATTTTAACTATACCTAATTCCAACTAACAAAGTATTTGATTTTGTCAATATTTTTAATTTCATAGAGTCCTCAATTCAGTTCATTCATGAATTGGAAGAAAATAACTCAATAAATTATTTAGATATCGCGATTATAAAACATCAGATGGTTATTTAGAAACTAATTAGTTTAAAAAAACTCTTGGTCAGGCAGATACTTAAATTTTAATTTACACCATGTCAATACAGACCTTTACTCTTCCAGACCAGTTACTCTTCCTTATATTGAAGGTTTATCTGAACGTCTAAAGGGTTCTTTACGAAAACTTAACATAAACGTGTATTTTAACAATGTTTCTTCTTTAGATAAATTTTTAATTAACAGAAAAAAAAAAGATTTTGATAGTATTGATTGTTTGTCGGGTGTCGCTTATTGTATCACTTGTCAGGGCTGCGAAAAGGTGTATATTGGTGAAACCGGCATGAGATTAAAAGATAGAATAGCTGAATAAAAAGAGATTGTGCAGTGGGTAATCAAAGTACAGGTTTGTCACAACATTCCTGGAATTTTTAACATCATTTTGATTTCGGATTTAAAAACATTAAAATTTTGGCAAGGGAAAAAACCAATTTAAAAGACGTATTTTAGAGTCCATTTTCATCAATAAATTTCACAAAAAATCAATAAATTTACAGATTGAATCGTTAAAAATTAATAAAATTTATCAAAGTATAATCAAATAATTTTGATCATGTTCCTCAATCATTTACACCCGTCCTACTTTCAAATGTTTCGATATTTGGCGCGATTGCCTCATTCGGGTTTGTTTTGATGTTACCATCGTCATAATTGTAAAGTGAATTTGTAGGTTTGCTTATTTTAAACACCTGACTGTTCGTTCAGTGTATGTTCATGTCATCGTCATTAACTGTTGCCTTCGACTTATTTTTAAAAATGTAGTACACATGTGAGGATCTTTAATATCTCACTAGAGATTTAAAGATATGTATATTGATTTTCAAACTGGAATGTCCTTACTGGAAATTTTATCTTAATGACTACGAAATAATTGACGTTACATCAGTTTATTAATAATTTTTTTCCGACAATTACTCGAATTCAGGTAATGTTTTTAGTTTTTACAAAACCATATGTATTTATTCATTTTGTTGTTTCAACTTTCTTTATATAACTTTTGTTCATTTTATTAAATTTTATAACATTATTTTGTTCAAATCTTGAGAATGGCTCAAAGCTGAACCGAAACGTTGATCATATTGAAATGTTGACACCATAATTGAAATGTGTTGTTTTTCATACGACTGTAAAGACGCAAAAATTTGATTACTTGGATTCGATCGACAACAGTCTAAGAACGGAGTTTGGTTTTGGTTACTACCAAACCAATATTATTGATTAAAAAGGTCAGTTAATTTCCGGAGCAATGGGTTATTTGACCTACACCTTGAGTCAGTATGGATCAACTACCAGGTACAACATCAGAGATTAGATTAATTCTAATAGGAGATTAGTTGTGTTAAAGGAGCAACTTACTTTATTAATTAGATGTAAAAATAATTCTTCTGTACCGACACACATTAAGCGTTGTTTTAAACAAAGCCGAGCTGGAACGTAGATCATATTAAAATATTGACACCATAATTGAAATGTGTTGTTTTTTATAAGACTGTAAAGACCAAAAGATTTGATAACTTGGATTTGATCGACAACAGTCTAAGGACGGAGTTTGGTTTTGGTTACCACCAAACCAATATTATTGATAAAAAGATTTTCGTGTGAGAAATCATGTAATGCTGAGTGTGATTGGAGAACTGTTTTTACGGTTGGTGTTCGTAGAATGCTCAGAGTAGGTGATATAATAGAGATAAATTATATCTACTTTTCAAGCTTTTGAGAATAGTTTTGTATATAAAACACTTCCTTTGTTATGACTGCAGTCATCACAGTTACTTTTTTCACTTCCTTAATTTTATAATTTGAAAATCAAAATAATTAAGATGGCAATTCATAAAAACTTAATTTACAAAGAAACAGGAATTGGTTAAAGTAGGATTTTTGAGTCACATTTTTTAGCCAAACAGTTGTATTCTTACCAAAAAAAATATGCAATTCATTTACCCGAAGAAATGAATTTCCAAGCCGGAAGGAATAATTTTCAACAAAAAAGTTACTTTTCAACCAAATTTGGACTTTCTAATAAAAATAGTTTTTTTTTTAATCCACGAATTTTTAACAAAAAAGTGAATTTTCCATCAAAAAAAGTTAATTTTCAACCAAATTTGGACTTTCTACCAAATTAGTTAAACTTCAAACAAAATACATGAATTCAAAACCAAATGGTTAAATGTTTATAACGAGTATATTAATTTTCAATAAAAAGTTAATTTTCAACCGAATACTTGAATTTTCTATCATTTTCGAACCAAAAAGACGATTTTTTAGCAAAGAGTTAAATTTCCGACGAAAAAATTCATTTTCAACCAAATAGTTGAATTTAAAAAAAAATTCTAATTTTTTGCTCCCCCCAAAGATTAATTTGAAACAAAATAGTAACATTTTCAACCAAGTAGTTAAATTTTTAACAAAAAACAACAAAATAGCTGAACCCTCTTCAGAATATTTTTTACCAAAAGAAATGAATTTCCCAACCAATAGCAACAAAAATGTTCATTATTTTTTAATCAAATAGCTGAGCTTTCTAACAAAATAGTTAAATAGAACAAAAAAACCTAATTTTCCACAAAATAGGCGAATCTTGAACCAAACGAAGTTAATTTTCTACTAAAACAGTTGAATTTGCAACAACAAAAAATTGTTTTTTTTTACGAAAAAAGATGAATTTTAAAAGGAAAATGGCAAATTTTGAACAAAGTTGAATTCAACCAAAAAAATGTAATCAGTATAAATTAGATTTTCCTACTAAAGAGATAAATTTTGAAACGAAAAAATGAATTTTGAAACAAGAAAGAAAAAATTCCCACTTGCATTTTCAAGCCAAGAAGACGAAGTTTCTGCAAGTTAGTTGTATTTTCAAATAGAAAATATGAATTCTCAACAAAAAGTTACTTTTCAACTAAATAAAATAGTTGCATTTTTTACAAAATACATGAATTTTCAACAAAAATAGGTGAATTCTCAACGAAAAATATGATAGTTGATATTATTTCAAGCGATAAACGTTTTGATTAAAAATCAATCACAGTTGCATTCAACCAAAAAAGAGGAATTTTTAAGAAAATGCCAGAATCTTCAACCAAAAGAGATTAATTTTCCAGTCATAACAAAGTTACTTTAAAAGTGACAAATAACGTAACATTTCAGTAACTTAGTCACTTGTAACAAGTTACTACCCAACTCTGATTTTGTTGATGATTCGTTTTTTCAGTGAAAACGTACGTTTTCCAGAACACGTCAGAAATATCAGAAGTTGAAGGTGGTTATTCGATTTTAATGAAACTTCGTGAAATTATAACGCTATACAAGAGAAATTTCGGCCCCAAAGGATTTTTGAAAATTTTCGAAATTACGGAAGTTACGCCATGTTCAATTTTGAGGTTACATTTTATTGAATTATTGATATTTCGGGAAAAGCTAATTGGATTTTGATTAAACCTAAATATGTTTGAGTTAAAATGATCAAGCTTAAGAATATAATACGATTAATGAGAAAAAAAAATGTTTGCCCGGAAAAAAGTAGAACAAATTTTGATTCAATTTTTCGTGAATTACTCCCCTTTTAATTTTATTTAAATATCGATATAATGATTCCTTGTGAAATTACTTTTCTTACGAAGAAAAGTCATAAAGACTCTTATAGGTCCCAAGATATCGTCATTTTAGCGAGACCGTGCGCCGCCTTTCCACTGCGGTGCGGTGTCAGTGTCGTGGCCCGCGAGCAGTGGAAGCTCTTTTGTTTCAGTATTACACCACTTTTTCGTGGCTACCTTCATGCCCCCACAGGCTTCAGATGCTTTGCGATGCTATTTTCTATATTTGGCAGCTCGCATCCCAGAACATTAGGATTCCCAGAGTTAGATTTAAATTATTATTAGAGGAAATAAGGCCACCACTCATACCTCGTTGTTTCAATCCGTTTGAAAAAAAGATTCATAATAAAATAGATGTGAAGAAACTCCGTCCTGTTTCTAAATCAATTAGTAAAAAGTTTTCAGTTGGCTCGGACAATCATATTTGTGATCATGCCTCCTAGAAATTCCAGATCATAGATCTGATAGTCAAGTAATGCATATCCAAAGTTCTTCTGATGCAATGGAATTCAAACAGGTTGAAAACTTGCCTGAAGCTAGTGATGATTTTTCCAAGGAGGTTGAATTCGATCAGGCTGAACATCCACGGTTATGGAACAAAGCTCCATACGATATTAGAAATGCACGGAGGGCTAGTAATTAATTCATCACTCAATTTTAGTTACTTCGCAATAATCTTATCACTAATCTGATACTTAATCTGAGGTCGACCCCGCTTAATTATTTATTTAAGTTAGTTTATAGATTAAATTATAAGATTAATCAAGTATACTGCCGATCAGTGCTTGCACAAATTTGTAATGACCTTGTATATCCTGTTCCACAGAGGGCTATTTAGCCCTAGTGACTTTTTTGAATAAATACTACACAAAGAAACGAGGTAGCCGAGATTAAGGTAGCTCTTGACGTTCAAATGAAAAAGGTATTCAATTGTATTGAAGATGATTGTACTAAAAAATATAAAGAAGAAATTTCTAACGAAATTAAAGAAGAATTAGATAAAACACCAAGTAAATGTTATTCGCAAGAAAGAATCAGAGTTTACAGTACCATATAGCTTAGCTCGTAAGGCAGCACAATTGCAAGAGAGGAATGATATTGGATCAATACTAAATCTTAGGCCATGTAAGAAGTTGTCGGAAGAAACTGTCAAAATTGTCCAAGATTTCTACTACGAATGCGACGTAAGTCGACAGCTGCCAGGGAAAAAAGACTGTATATCAGTAAAACAGCTTGATGGTTCTCGAAAACTGATACAAAAACGTCTAATTCTAGGTAATTTGAGAGGAGTTTATGCCACTTTTGAAGAGAAGTTTTCGGATCTAAAATTTGGCTTCTCTAAATTTGCAGAATTTTGGCCAAAGAAATGTATTTTTGCAGGCGCGAGTGGAACACATTTCATTTGTCGTTGTGAAATTCATGAAAATACTAGACTATTGATTGATGGAGCACTCTTGAGTGAACTTTTTGCAAATGACGCGGAACTAAAGGGTTAGATTCATACAAAACCTTGTTGTCTTCGATGATTTGCGATCCTAAAACACCTTCCTGTTGTTCCTCTTCAGTATATCAGTGTGACACTGCTGATGATTATTATGAGAAACTCACTAAACATTTAACTGATCTTCTGAAACACGACTTTATATCGAAAAGTCAAAGGCAATTTCTTAGAGACTCTAAGGCTATTATACAAAATGCAATACAACGTGAGTATTGGAATAAACAACAGATCACTGTCCATCCCGCTGTAGTTTATTTTAAGAAAGATGGCAAAGTCGTGTGCGAAAGTTCTGCGATCATTTCAGAAGATCTTGAGCATAATACTAGTGCAGTTCATCTGTTTATGGAAAAAATTATTGCTGAGTTGAAACCACGAAGGAATAGTAAGGAGTGGTATCACCCTATGTGTTTGGTGAGCAGAGGTGGAACAAGTGACGTCCAAGAATTCGTTAATGCTTGCTACGAATGAAAACTCGTACGCTCCCCCGTGCACATGCGCAGAGCTGTTTTCGCAGTCACATGTTATACCCACTCAATATGTTACCTTTTGACATCTCGATGCACATGTCGGTTATGTTCGTTTGTTTATGTTCGTTCAATACACAAGTTTGAAACTTCAAACGCGTGTTGACATCGATGGCATGGCAACCGCCAGTGCGCATGTGAACGGGGCAGCATAAGAGTTTTCATTCGTAGCTAGCATTAACGAATTATTGGACGTCGCTCGTCCCACTCCCCACTTACAGGGATACTACTCCTTACTATTCCTTCGTGGTTGAAACAAAATAAATTGTTCGGAAAATAATGTATTTCACTGATGGTGCAGCTTCTCAATATAAAAACAAAAGCAACCTCGTCAACCTAGCACATCACAAGCGAGATCTTGGGATTGAAGTTTCCTGGGAATTCTTTGCTACTTCCCATGATAAAAGTCCGTGCGATGAAACAGGAGGAACTTTCAAGCGAGAAGCTGCACGAGCTAGTCTCCAACCTGCCAACATTATTTCTGTGACCAGTCACAGGGGTGTCTTGCCGCCACCACGAAGTGTTGGAAAGGTGTAGGGGTTTGGACAACATTATTTCTGTGACCGGACACAGAGAGTATTGTTGGAAAGGGGTATGGTATTCACCAACATCGTGTCGGGAACCGGACCCTGGGGTGTCTGCCCGCTAGCACCAAGACCTGGAAAGGGTTAGGGGTGTGACCAACATTATTTCTGTGATCAGACACAGAATGATCACAGAACGATCACAGTAGTGATCACAGAAATCACGAAGTGTTGGGAAAGTTTAGGGTTGTGACCAAAATTATTTTTGTGACCAGACACAGGGAATCATTCCCGCCCAAATGAAGTGTTGAAAAGGGACTTGACCGACATTATTTCTGTGACCAGACGCAGGGGTGCCTTTTCGCGCCCACGAAGTGTTGGAAAGGGGATTTAGCATCATTCTTTAGTGATTTTGAAAAGTTAGTACATGAGTTGAAAAACGCCGGTGCACAAGCGAAAGGAAAGGAAAAACTGAACAACATGTTAAACATGTTACCCGAAACGCATAGCTATATAGGAGATCTGATAGACGCCTTGAAGGAAGAAGATCAAACAGTGGCCTATGTTAAAAATAAAATCGAAATAGCTGAAATGAAAAATAAAGCTGACCATGGAGAAAGAAGAACAAACGCATTTGCTGCAAAAAAGAGAAGCTGTTACAGATGTGGAAAAGCAGGACATTTTGCGAGAGAGTGTCAAGAAGGCTGCCAAGCAGGAAGCAACGGCGGTTCTGGGCGTGGATTTATACGTGGTCGAGGCCGAGGAAGAGGCGGAAGAGGCCATTCAAGCAGGGGACGCGGAAACTTCCGTCGTCACCACCAATGGTGAATCCACACTAAGCCCATTCCGCTCCGCGCGGCGCGGTACCGCACGTGCGTTTGCCTTGCGTTCTAAGTAGTACCAACCTCCGGGTACAGAAGTGAAAGTTACTAGGGGGAAATATGGCCGCCACAGATTGCTGGAGCAAAGCTTTAACTTGAGGAGGCATGTAGTCATGAATTCATAAAGTTAAAGTGTCACACTGCTGATTCAGGTTAGGGAAGGAAGAATATATTTAAATATAATCATCGTTTATAAATCACTACGGATATACTGTTTCCACAATTCAGAATTCGTTCGGACAGCAGATTTCACTTTCTTTTCAACGTACACGTCTGTAAAGAAGTTACACTGTTAAAAATAATATTAAATTTAATATATCCATATGTATTAAAATTAATATATCAATCATATGAAATCGCCATTGAGAGCGTGTATATTAAATTTCATATACATTCATGTTAATCACTTACAAAAAAAATGAGATAATTCCATTTTACACAAATTCAAAATAAGTTCAACATGAATTTTCGATTCTAAATAATAAAACATGATACCTTCTTCCAGTTAATCAAAAATATGACTGATATTTCAAGTCGAAAAAATCAATTCAGCAAACAAATAACAGACATAACCTACAATCAACTGTACTAGCATTAAATTTCTACTATTTAGACTGGATTTTGGAAAAAGTTCCACCCGTATGTCGCACTTTCATTATAAATAACAATTCAGTCGACGAATTCTAGATTATTAATTTAATTGCGAATATTTGACAAGATTTAAAGAAATGAAAGCACTTTGAGTTTTCATGCACACTCCTATACCGACCTGTATATTAAATTTAATACACATGTATATTAAATTCACTACACACATGTATATTAAATCTCATACAGATTTTTCTAACAGTGTAGGGAAATCCTTTCCTCAACATATTTGGTTATATTTCGTAGTAGACTTTGTCAGGTGATATAATTTGTTATTAATGTTGATAAATTAATTAATTATAATATACTTTCAACCAAACAACTCCATTTTTAACTACAGTTACGATGAATATACATTGATTTTCGATTTTTACAAACACTTCAAAGCTGAAAAACGAATTTGTCTGTAAAACAGTTGAATTTTTAACCACAGCATATGCATTTTCCACCAGATAAGAATTTTCTGAAGATATTTGAATCAAAGATTATTAATTTCCTCCAAAACACGAATTTTTATGCAAAAAAAAAAAAAGAAGAAAATTTCAACTTTCAGCTGTAACAAATATATTCTCAATAAACGGAGAAAGGACTTTTTAACAATGCATTTTAATTTTCAGCCAAAAAGATGGACCGTTAGTCCAAAAAATGAATTTTCAACCAAGTACTTGAATTTCAATTACGAAACTACAATTTTCAACTAACCAGTTGAACTTTCCAGGAAACAGATGAATTTTTAACTACAGATACAATGAATCTATGAATGAAATAGATACATAATCAGTTAAAATAATTGTTTTTCAATTGTAAAAAAAAAACCTTAAAGCTAAGAAAGGAATGCGTATGTGGAACATTGTTGAACTTTTAACCCATAAATATGAATTTGCCACCTAATAATAATTTTGGTGCGAAATTGGAAACGAAGAATATCAATTTTGTACAAAAGAAGACGAATTTTGATCACAAAATTGAAAAAAGTGTCTATTAATGTTGGAAAAATGTAACTGTCAGTTGTAAACAATTAATTTTCAATAACAGAAGTAAAATTAGTTTAATTTTCCAGAAAAAAAGATGAACCATTATCGCAAAATGAAAATGAATTTTTAACTACCTAATTTTATTTTCAATTACGAAACTATAATTTTTAATCAACCAGTTAAACTTTCCAGCAAACAGGCGAGTTTTTAACTATAGTTTCGATGAATCTACAACTCAAATAGATACATAATAAGTGGAAGTAATTGATTTTCTATTTTTTTTTAAACTCTAAAGCGGAAAAACGAATTTGTCTGTGAAACAGTTGAATTTTTAACCCGAGAATGTGCGTTTTTCACGCAATAAGAATTTTGTGGTGAAATTTGAAACAAGGATTATTAATTTTCTACCAAAAAAGACGAACGTGTATGCAAAAGAGAAGACAAATTCAACTTTCAGATGCAAAAAAATAATTCTCAATGAGAGGAGAAACGACTGTTGAACAAAGCAGTTTCATTTTCAACCAAAAAGATGAATCGCAAGAAAGGAATTTTCAACGAAGTTCTTCAATTTTCAATCACAATACTACAATTCTCAATTAATCAGTTCAACTTCCAAGCAAACAGACGAATTTTGAACTACAGTTACGATGAAACTGCGACTAAATTAGATACATAATAAGTGAAAGTAATTGATTTTCATTTGTAAAAAAACTCAAAGCTAAGAAAGGAATGTCTCTGTGAAACAGTTGAATGTTTAACCCAAAAGTATGAATTTTTGTACCAAAGAAGACGAATTTTTATGACAAACTAAAAAACATTTTCCACTAACGGTGGAAAAATTCAACTGCCACTTGTAGAAAATTTATCTTCAATAATAGGAGAAACGACTTTTTAACAAATTAGTTTAATTTTCAACAAAAAAGGTGAACCATTATCTCAAAAACAAAAATGAATTTTTAACTATATACTTCAATGTTCAATTACGAAACTACTATTTTCAAGAAAGCAATGAAAATTTCAAAAGCAAACAGATTAATTTTCAACAACAGTTGCGATAAATATCATAAAAAAATATAATAAAAATATTGTTAAAATAATTCTTTTGCCATTTTTAAAAACGCGTCTCCAACCAAACACTTGAATTTCCAACTATGACAGATTTATTTTTAACCCCAAAAAGAGAAATTTTCAACGAACTTATTCAATTTTCAAGCAAGCAATACTTCAGCTTAATTTTCATCGTCAGGAGTGAGGAACTAAAGACGAAAGAAATAGAAATATGGCAAATAAATTACTGACAAGAATTTCAACATTTCTTTTTCACTGGCCATTATTATATTAGGCCTACAAATTAATTCGTTCCCTGTATTCTCATGTTTCGTAACACTTGGTGGTACTTCAATTTTTTCCCGTCCACACAATTTAATAGGAAACTCTTCTGTTTTAATAATCTAGTTCTAACCCGACCCGACGCGAAGGTACTCGAATGTCTTCGGGCTTGCGATCTCGCATACCCCACCACCATCGTTCCGCGCCGTGCCGCGTGGATGCGCGCGCTACCTCGCATCGTCTCCCTCCACCCCGACCACCCCGAACGACCGACCACGAGAGCGATGCGATCTTGCTTTCCCCACCACCATCGTTTCGCGTTGTGCTGCGCATCGTCTCCCCTTGCCCAAAACCCGAACAACGTGACAGACCCAGCACAGCACACCCCGAGCCCTCTAACCCTCCCTGTCACCACGATTAGGTCAAAAATATAAAAAATAAACGAGTATTTTTTTGTAGACTTTCAAGTATTTCATTTAGAATTATTGATTTTATACGAATAGTCAGATATTTCTGAATATTAAGCAATTTTTCCTTTTTTCTAACTGAAAAATGTTAAAGTCCCATTTTCCATAGTTTACACTAAAACAATATCTTAATTTTAATGAAAGCCTCAACTTATTACTACACGATTTGAAGTTATTTTAAGATTCGAAAAATCTTATAAAGTACCAATCAGTCGTCTATACTTGTTTAACTACTCAGACATTCCAATTGAAACAGTTTCATTTTTATTATTAAAATCGGGAAATTCTTAAATTTTGAACCTATTCCGTATCGTCTTGTGAAATCAATTATATATTACATACACATGTGCTTAGATTATATGATAAATGAATAACTTCATTCCAATTAATATTTGGAAGATTTTATTACCACTTATTGATGTTAACGTGCGAGTTTTTGAATCTCTTTTTTGTAGAACTCAGAATTCGTTCAGACAGCAGATTTTGATTTCTTTTCAACGGAAACGCGTGTAAAGAAGTTAGGGAAATCCTTTTCTTAACATATTTTATTGAAGAACGATAATTTTCCATTTTAAACCATTTTTGTTGTGGTTTGGTCTTTCATCAGAAAATCCAATTCTAGTGCCTGCGACAATACCGTATTTATTAGTCGACTTTGTCAGGTGACATCATTTGTTATTAATTTTGATACATTAATTAATGAGAATTTACTTTCAACCAAACAACTCAATTTTTAACTACAATCACGATGCACATACAACTGAAATAATTGCCTAATCACTTGAAATAACTGATTTTCGATTTTTACAAACACTTTAAAGATGAAAAATGAATTTG
>CAKNXH010059602.1:36021-93488 GCA_932178445.1 Andricus quercusramuli | reverse complement strand
ATAGAGTCAATTGTCCGAAACGAGAAGTGCCAGATTTTCTGGAACTACGATTTTCGGGCAGCAGTCTCCGTTGCGCACTCGAGGCCTGACATTGTTCTCCAAGACTTCGAGAAACGAACTATATTCGTGATCGAATTCTCGGCTCCATCCGAATACAACATCACTGCAAAGGAGAAAGAAAAAGAGGAGAGATATCAAGACCTTAAAAGAGAGCTGCTTCGACTGTACCCAAAATATTCGGTACGAGTGATTGTTCTTGTGATAGGTGCTCTCGGAGGTGTGAAATTATCGCTGGTTCGTAACCTTAAAGCCATACCCGCGTGCCAAAAATATGCCAAGGCTCTTGCGAGATGGATGCAGAAAGCTGTCATCCTTGGGTCGCTTCGTGTCCTCAAGACACACGAGGGTTTCGCCGGCCTGTCGTTGTGATTTCGTCGTGCCCTGTGACCACCCATCTCACGGATGTGAGACGTGGCCATAGGTGTATTTTACCGCGGTTCTACTGGGGGCCATTGACATTTTTTCAAGATGGCAGTTGCTCTTAGTGGTACCCTGCGGTGGTTGTTTAACTTTGTTTTTAATTATATATATATATATATATATATATTAATTAATTATAATAATAAATTAGCCCAATAAAAGATTCTTCTGCTGAAACAAGTATTACACCTGACATACATAATTAGTAATATCATTAAATCGTAACATACCAGCAGATACGAATATGTATACATGTAATAACTACTAATATTACTTAGTTAAAACCTTGTACCCTTAAATTAAAATATGATGTCATGACAAGAGGAGAAATAAAATGTGAAATAAAAACAAAAGAAGGAAGAGGATTTGGAGGTCGCCTTCTTATCACCCCTTTTCATAACGTCATTACAAAAAATAAATAATAAAAACACCAAGAAAAACGAAAGAAAAGGAAGAGGATTTGGAGGTTGCCTATTTTCTTTCCTTTTTCTTAAAAAGGGAATTGTACCATAAGTTAATCATTATAAATTTTATTAAAGTAATTCTCATTGTTCAGTCGTATATGGAGTGGCTCAATTCTACCCCAAGGCACCCCAAGTGGAGATGGATAATGTTAATCCTACTTCCAATCATCCCAGGAAGTCCCCCCATGCACTACGAGATTCAACACTTGAAGGAAAATATCGGGCTATTTTACGAAAAGCTGGAACCAATACGACTGACTCAGAGTTATTGGAAAATAGTTATATTTCTGGACATTGGAAACTTCAGCCAACATTTTCACACCAAGGAACTTATACGAGACATCAACTATAATTATGAAAATTGTAGGAAAAGATCAAGCCGCAAAGACTGCCGTAACGATGTCAAATTGGACACCCTGCTAGGTAAAATCAATAGAATCGAAGCCGAAAATGAGAGACTAGACAGAATACTGTCAGAAATACAGCATTACAAACCTGAAACTAGTTCAATACAAAGAACAATGCAGAAACGCCGAGTACCAATGTTAGGCTTCATAGGGTCCATTATAGGAGCAGTTCTTGGACTTTTATCTTCAGAAGACGGAGATGAATATACAGAAATAATCAACGAATTCAATATCAATAAAATCGATTATACGATAGACAAAACAATTTGAGCCAGATTCTAAGAAAACAAACTGCAGATGGATGAAGTGAGAAGAATGCACGAGGAAGGAAGGAAGGTTTATGACTTGGTTAAGCAAAACGGCATGGAGAGAGAGAAGACAGAAGGGGAAGAGAGAATAAGAGAGTCAAGATTTAACGGGAACTATGTGTGGATTATGCCAAGGGCAAGAGAGCAATATTTATGTGAGAAAGGAGAGAAAGGAAGTCAGGAGCTTATAGCGAGGATGAGGTGTGGGTATATGGAGGGTTTCAATAGGTTCTGGCTCTCTCGGGAGAAGAGGATGTGTGAACTGTATGGAAAGGGGGATGCAAGAGTGGAGCACTGGTTGGAGGAGTGCGTGGAGGTGGAAAGAAGTGAGATAAGCATGGAGGTATTGTTGCATTAAAAGGGGGAAAAAAGGGCAGTAGCATGGGTGAAGGGGGTGTTGGGTAAGATGGAGATGAAGAGAAGGAAGGAGGAAGAGGAATGGAGACGGAAAGATTGTAAATAGGAGGGAAAGTAGATATAAGTAACATGTAAATATTGTAAATAGTAGATACGTAGTAGGTATTAGAGCGAAAACAGAGGCTGGCAAGCGAGGCAATGCTAAAAAGTAGGGACATGCGAGCGAGGCGAAGCGAGGAAGGCAAGGCGATGAGAGCCTGCGGCTTAGAGATAAGGAATGGATGGATGTTAGTTTTTAAGGGTTAGTTTTAAGAAAATTCTGTAAAAATGGATGTGTAAGCAAGTCAATTTTTTAAGGCCAGCAGGCTGAAAAATAAACGTTTATCTATCTAGTAAAGGTAGAAATTCAAAACATACGTAAAGAATTAGATACAAGACCTCACGAAATAATTAATATGCAATCATTATCAGAAAGAACAATGAAAAACATGAAAACTCAAGGAAATCGCATTAATAATCTAGAATACCTAAATTATGTAAGGCAATGGACCGCACAGGTAGAATCAAAACTCGATCATGCACACAACACTCTGTAACACTTCACAGACATTATAAATGCAAGAGAAAAGAAAGTACATCCAGCCTTGATAACAAATGATCAATTACAGCAAATAATAATAGAAATAAACAAAGAAGTAAACGAATACGAGTTCCCATTGCCAAGTACACACATAAAAGCTGAAGACTTATATCAAATAGGAAAATCGGACGTAGGTTATCACTCTAACAAATTAATGGTGACCATAGACATTCCCTTATTAGAAAGAAAATTCTATCAAATGTATAAAATATATCCATACCCAGTACACCAAAATGTAATTGCAAGCATCACTGGAGCCGCCTATATACTACCTAAACAAACATACATCGCCTTATCATCTGACGACCAGAGATTTTTCCTAACAGACAAAGAATATCAAAATACCTGTATAAAAACTACATACAACACTATTTGCGAAGCAAATCAACACATACATACAACTTCAAGCAGCTCATCCTGTGAAGTCGTTATGCTACTCAAACCAACGATAACGAACCTACACAATTGTGACGTAAGAATCACTCTACAAGAAAGATCATTCTGGACACAAATACCTCCTCTACAAGCATGGTTATATTCAGCAACAAAACCAGAACTCATTAACATCAATTGCCCTGACAAGAAAATAAAGCGAGCATATATTTCAAACTCCGGAATAATTCGACTGGGAAGTGGATGTATTACCAGAACAAAAGATACTACGTTAATAGGTATAAAAATAAATAAAAATAAAGAGGAATATATATATAGTCCAGAGTTCTCATTAAATATTGCTAACATATCTTCTATAATATTTAACTTTCCAAAAAACTCACCTATAGAAGAAAATGAATTGCAAATACAAACAACAAAAACTTGGACAGAATTCAGCTATAGGCAACCTTAGGAAGAAACCGAAAACCAACTCACACAATTTCAACAGAAACACAATCATCAAAGAAGAAACAATCATATTATGATAGGGACATCCATGGGAATAACTATATTAATATTGCTAACTACAATATGTTATGGAAGAAAACTGATAAGAAAAACATGCAAATGCTCCAGAATCAAGTCTCAACCAAGAAGCAACAGTAATAATGAAGAAGAAATGCAGCCTCTGCCCCTTGACAATCCGAAAGAATCACAAATCGATAAGGTGCGAAACCAGATAACATCACAGGCACGAGCACCGGTAACCAGTGTTCGAATAGCTTAAAAAGAGGTCATTCCTCAGCCCCTTTCTACCACCCACTTCAATTTTTCATCGAGAAAGATCTAGATTTTAAGGAGGGAGCACAAGGAACGCCATTGCAATCTTTCCAAAAATTTAAAATATGATTTTTCAACATAAATTCAATAACTATCTAAAGCTAACTGCCTTTATTTTTATCAGTTGGAAGAAAAGCTTCTTGTCTGGCTGACAAAATACACCCATTCATCACTAGCAGGTTCACAACCGCACAGTGGAAATAGGCAGTGGATGTCAGGCACTACGTCACAGGCCATGATGGCCGCTTCAATGTGCGAAACATAAACCAAGTACAATGAGACCCCTCCCGCACAACTAATGACACGCCCGCTACATGATAACAAAGCACCTACAAGATGGCGAGTGAACGACCAAGAAGGAGAACTATACTACGACTACACTTGATGAGGTCATCATTCCATTATGGTCGACTCACGTATGGAATACAATCTGACTACGATAAGCAGCAGTGGACTACCACCGAGGAGAGAACGGAAGAAGAACATGACGCCCCATCTATAGGAACAGGCTACCTTAGGGTATGTCAACATAAAAAGACAAAACGACGAAATAAATTTTGTTTGACAGAAAATTAATAATAAAGCATAAACAAGTGTTATGTTACTAATAGAATATGTCATACGTTCAATTAATTAAAACTTGTTTGTGTTTTAGAATTATCATAAGTAGATGAAGTTAAGATAAATATTTTGAATCGCTTCATGAGACAAGGAAAACCTATCTTTAATTGAGGTAATTCAGAGTAAATATTAACAGTAAAAATCAAAGCGAAATCTAATATGCATTCAAATTTCACAAAAACATTTTGGCTGACAACGCCTATATACCGTAAGACTAGAACACATGCATATTGGAGGTCGGTACGACAGAAATTACGCAATGCTCATGGTAATATCAGCTTGAGAACAATACGTTTACCATTCGCAGTTTGGCTTGCACCTTAATTAAAAGATTATACGGACAAACAAATTAAAAACGATGTTAACAAAAAGAAAGATAATTCTCACCGGCGGAAACCGCATTATCAAAAATTTACAAAAAAAATAGTGAAATAAAATAAAATTTAGCGCAGGCACCAGGCTATGAACCCGCGAACTCAGGCTCACGAGCACGGAACGTAACCAATGAGCTACGACTCCAGTTATTGATTTGGCGCAAAAGATCCTACGCGCCCAACCAAGGGCAAACACTGTACCGCGTAAAGCCCCATCAACAAAATCCCATTACAATATTATTATGATAATATTGCAACATTATATGAATATAAATAAATAAATATAATTGAATATAATAAAAAACATTATGAACAAAAGTTTATAGAACAATAAAAAAAAAGTATAATCAATCTTTTAAAACAGGAAACTAGTTGAAAGAGTAAACTAGTAAATAAATAAAATAAACTAAAAATAAATAATTTCTTTAAAAAATAAAAAAAAATAAAATTTAAAAAAAAATCGTATTTCTCCAGACGCGAACCCGCGATTCTTAGCGCACAAGTCCAGCGGCTAACCAATGAGCCATGAGACTCGACGGCTGCTGAAGCACAAAAGACCCACTCGGTGAGCGGAGTCACGTCTCAGACAAAATGACATATTATCAATCACATAATATGACAAAAAGAGAAGAGTACGAGTTTAGGCTTTTGTCAAACTCTCCTATTGCAATACGTCATTTTGTCGCTGACGCACCAACAAAAAAAATACTAACTTTAAATGAAAAGGTTACCTTCGTAAAAAATTTTGCGAATAAAAATTTAAAATGATTTAATTTTACACACACACAAAAACAGAACACCAAGAAAAAGAAAGGAAAAGGAATAAAAAATTTTTAATTTAACATCCTGGCGTTCTGTTTTCGTTGAGGACTAATACAGACTAATCGTCAACCAAAAAAAAAAAATAATAATAATAAATATATATATAATAAAAATACAAAAGAAAGGACAAAATCACAACTCTAGTAGATCCAGGAGCTCGTCGTCTGGGTTCCGCGCCCACACCGGTCTCGGAGCTGAAATCAAAAAATGACAACATTATAAATACCATGGTCATACTATGCACAGTCATAGTGTCATTTACGGATCCCGGCGCATGAGAACACGGGCGTTCTTCCGGATCCATTAGTTCATGCGCAAATCGCGCTGAGACGAAATCATAAATGCGCTGCGTCGTGATACGCGATTCCGCCCGAGCCTCCTGCAGGTCCCGCAGGAATATTGGATCCGTCAACTTGGGATGCGGGCCGCGAGCTGCGGTCCGCCTAGCCCGACCCCTTCCCGCCGCATTGCCCCCCCCCCGCCGGAAGAACCTCGGCCACCTTCTCGTCTTCCAGAATCTTCAGAAGAAATGTCCAATAACCCATATGGAGAAGATTTCTCTGAGGAATCTCGCAAGAGGAACCTTTGATCCCTTCCTCTCTACCACTGCAGCTCAAACAAGACAAAATTAAGAAAAAAATATAAATTTGTTGAAGCAAAACGAAATAAAAAGAATGAGTAAAACTAGACCACGAAATTAAAAACACCCACATCTAATCGGTGGTCACAAGAAATCCGTGAAGTTTGAAAAGCTCGCGGTTAGACAAAATGAGATTCTTCAACTCCAAAGTAGGAACGCGTAAAAGCACCCCCGGAAATCTATGTGACAGAAGCTGAACAATAACAAAGTCACTGTCACACACAATAAATTGGACAGCTTTGTCAGGATGTACCTTCCAAAGGGCGAATTGGAAAATCCCTAAACGTTCTTCAATTTCAACGACGCGCTGCCGTAAACTATCGATTCTAGATAATCACGACGCGGAAGAAGGTAAAGGGTTCGATTCCGGGTTCACTGATTCTACACTGGAATTCAATAAAGACAAATCAAAATCTTCGATGGCCTGAGAGAAGTCAGAGCTATCCGATGATGACATAACTGTCTCTCAGGCGTCACTATTCACGAATAAATAAGAGAATCACTCAAAATTACCCGGTTTTGAAGAAACTGCCGACCCAGCAGTTAGATAGAGGGAAATCATGGGCTTCATGGTTGCTTGAAGATTCACTGACCATTCCTGCAGAATAAGCAACGACCAGCATCCAAATCAGCCTGCAAAAATTTGTTGAAGCAGCAAAATCTGAGGAACGACAAAGCAAGATAACACCTGGACCCTTGCACGCTTAAGCACTCACATATCAAAGAAAGATGGAATTACACTCACCTTATGAGTCACATATTAAAACAAATACAGGACAATTTACACTTTAAAAAACACTTTCACGTAGGTGTGGAATCTTGAAAAATGCGATAATAAGATTGAATTTAACAAAATTAAAATTTTCCTAAAATTCACAAAACTAAAATTCTGAAAACACATATAAAGCTAGAGAACAAATTAAAATACCAATCTTTTGGAAAAAGAAAATTAGCCCAAAAGAGGAAATTAATTAACAATTCTTCATACAAAAAAAATAATAATAAATAAATAAAAATTGCACTCTACGAGACGCGAACCCTCGATCCTGAGTGCACGGGTTCAGCGGATAACCACTGAGCCGTAAGACTCGATAACCGCTAAGACGCAATGGACACACATGGCGAGCGAAGTGACGTCACAGAGCTCGGAAGATGTTGGTCCCCAAACAAAAAAAAAAGGACGGAGAAAGGAAAAAGTGTAAGGTTGGAGCTGGTTGACTTTTTCCCCTTTCTCCCTCTTTTTATTGTATTATTTTGTCTCTAATGAACCAAGAAGTGAGGTCGATTTGAAATTTTAATTTTGATAGAACTTTTTCCTTGCATTATTTTGCAAAAGAAATTATTCATGAGGAAATGAAATTCTTCTCAATTTCAACCCTTAAATGACACTGGGGGTCCAATGGACCCCACACAATTTTCGGTTGCAAAAATTTCAATTTTCCCGCTCGAATTGTGACATGAGGCCCTATATACATTTAGTTCAGACCTGTAACTATCTTTTGGTGGGAATAGAACGGACCAGGCAGTCGATAGACGCCTAACGCGACGGTTCGTTTTTGTGGTGGGGTCAAACGGACCCCAGTGTGTCATTAGCGTAAAAAAGTGACTTTTTTTTAAACGGTTTTGTGCTCAGTTGAAGATTTTTAACCGTAAGTATTGCAGTAATTGCGATAAAAAAATTTTTAGTGGCGAAATTCCGAAATTTTTCAAATTCTTAGATGGAAGAGGACGACAACGACGCCGAACTCGAGAATGCCAGCTTGGCGCAACCTACGACCTATGTGCGACGAGCAACGCATTTACATGTGTAACGAATGTGCACCAGTAGAGTAATTTTTATAAACAGCGGTTTCTTATGATTTATAAAGTTTTTCAACCGTATGCAACAAGTTTCTTCGACAACATTTTGTACCATTTTTTTATTAACAATATATTAGTTCAATCCAAGCCTCGATGTACTTTTTCCTGATCTAAAATTGCTCACTTCTTTCTCCGAGGTAAATACCTTTTTTGGAAAGCTTATCAAAATCATTAGTAATATCTTAAAGCGTAGTGTCTGAGGCGTATATCGTCCAATTTTTAGCAAAAAATATTATTAACTGACAAAGTTATGGCTATTTATGCAAAAAAGGAGAAAAATCCAAGTTTTTTTACTTTTAATTTTTTTCACTATATTAACAACAAAATTTCATTATTACTCTTATGTGACTATAATTCAGAAGTATTAATTCACTTGCAAAAAAAAAAGTTCAAACCAAAATATTGAAAACTCCACAAACTATCCACACTTTTCTCGCTGGGGTCCAATGGACCCCATGTGTCATCTACGTGATTATTTAGGTGTGTCATTTAAGGGTTAATTTTACGCTAGACTCATGATTCCTTCCTGTCTGCAGAATGATGCAACGTTATTAAAAATATGAAAAATCTAAATAGAAACCAAAGAAAACGTCATGAAACCGGGCTGAACTTATCGTAGAAATTATCAAATGTTAAGTAACAATCACCTGGCAAAAAAAAACTCATCGAGGACGATGAAGAATTTAAGGAGGGAGGACTGTTACATCGCCAAAATTATTTAAAAAATTTTAAATTTTGCCGGAACACCGAATGGTAAACGTATCGCAGTGTGTAATGACTTACGCGGTCAGCCGCAACTAATTACCCACGCATGACGAATGATAAATGAGCGACGGTCGATAAAAAGGAAAGCGGGAGCTAATCGTTTGAACAGTCGTACTGTCCACATCATTTACGAACCGCCTTGACTAATTCGCGTGCTTTTACCTTACCGTGAAATATTCCTTAACGAAGAAACGCCTTAATTAAGCCGCATACTTCTACATCACCGCGAAATAGTAACGTGGAGTCCAGTTTTGAAAATAAAGTCCCTTCGGCTTTCGGTCATCGTACTAATTGACCTCGGAGTGTTCGTAAAAGTCAATTGAAAGACACCCGGTAGAATTCCATCGATATTCTATGACGCATCGGGGATACGATCGATAAACCAATCTTCTCTTGCCATTTCGGACTGGAGTGTAAGTTTTTACGTATTAATCACATTGTAACTAATTTCTACTTTCATGTTATAATAAATAATTGTTCTATAAAACTACTGTCATTCTGAATTATCGCAAGCCCCTTGGATTGATAAAGTGGAAACGAACCCCACAATAAAATAAATAGTCGTGCTGACAAGCCCCTTCATGGTGAATTCTACGGCATCATACGTACACAGGAGCTATCGACGGGTCTGTCCAATATGTTTCTCAAGTCTGCTGGATTGAGTTCGGAGACTGAGGAATTTTTTTTGCCTGTTAAGACGGCGTTATAGACACCTCAGTTTATCGCAAGCGCATAATGAGTATACCTGTACACGATACCAACTACTGAGCGTGCAAGCAAGAGCCAGAAACGCTTGAATTCACGGAATCAGCCGATGGTAATAACACGGAAAAGGAGGAAGAGAAACGGGATAAATATCAAGCACTTCTTTTCGAGCTTAGCAGGCTGTACCATGGCTACACATCCTATTTTGTAGTTCTCATAATCGGATGCCTTGGAGATATAAAAGCTTCATTTCTTAGCCAATTTAACAAGATGCCGGCTTGCCAGCGTCAGGCTCAGTCCATCGAAAACCGGATGCAAAAGGCTGTTTTTGTGGGATCACCTCATCTGGTCCATCAACGCTATTCCTCATAACATTCTACAAAGATTAGCAGCTATAGAAAAGTATCCAGAGGTGAGAGCTTCACCTCCAATTGTCGCGTCAGCCGCGTAAGGTCATCCGCGGCTAGAGACCGGACTCCAAGGAACAGTATTGTACGATGTCATCTTGCGTAAATTTTCCACTCTTGCTTACCTTCTAGGACAGAAAGAGCAGGAGTGAATGACGTATACGTTCAGGTTGCGTCTGGATTGGTTGCTTTAAAGAACCATGATCGTAGCTTCCGGAGCCCACAACTTCTCACAAATAATAATAATACCTTTGAAATAAATCAGTCAAATTCAAGGGGTTTCAGGAACGTTAAAATCTAAACCATTTCATAGGGGCTAGTCATCGCTTATCTAAAATTGCCATCTATAAACAGAGTTATATCTTTCTTTTACATCCTCTTCAGTATCTAGATAGTGTAAATATGTATAGTGTGAAATTGCGTTGATGCGTTACTTTTTAATGCAAATATGATTTATTAATTATAATTACAATATCGCGTGAGGAGACCCTTAACCTCTGTAAGATTACTTTACAGGTTTCAAATAAGTATTCTTACATCGTATATTAATTCGAAATCATTGCCAAATAATTGTACAAAAATAAAGCATGGCTTACGTTAATGACATTGAAGCCTGAAAAAAACAAACTGTAGAAATGAATGAAAAATATTTCAATCATATATACACGTAAGGATAAAAATTCAACCCAATCTTTACCTAAAACATTTTCCTCATCTGGTCTTAACTTTCAACATTTTAGCGGCATATTCAATCGCAAGATCTGAAAGAATAAACGACTATTAACAAATTCTGCCTTTTTTCTCAAATTCTCTAGATTATTGTGTAATGTACTTACTCCAAGATTGGAATCCATTTCTGCTGAAACTTTCTCTTGATCCAGAGAGCAGGAAACGAAAATGTCGATTAAGTAATTCGCCTCTTTGGCCTCAATAATTATTCGATCTTCTCCAACATCTACTAAGACATCTTTCGAAATCTAAAAAATAAATAATTTTTTAGCTAATTTTTCTTAATTTCGATTATTTTATTTTCATGACTTTGAATGCATACCAAGGTTGGTACTTCGACTAAACCGATCAACTGCTTGGCTTGTCCTTTGGATGGTTTCTGCAGTATAATATAATCCAAATTATTCGCTGTTCTTGGATTTTCCGGAACATCCGTATTTTTGACAGAACTCCAATTTTTGGGAATAGACATGGGTATCTTTTTGGAATTCTCGGGACTATCTTCAACTTCATGAACCAACTTTTTTGGAAACTGAGGTTTCCTGACTTCTCGCTTTTCAATTTTATGTTGTTGAAGAGTGCCCATTACCTTTTATACAATTTAATTCACATCAGGAATGAAGTCTAGATAATCGAAATTTAATATTTAGGATTAAAACAATTCTTTTTAGTACCTTTCGATTTTTGAGGAGCAGAGAAGTTTCAGATTTATATACTTTTTCGAATTTATTATTTACTGCTTCTACCATGACATCTAGAGTGAAAATGATAAACATCTTGTTCTCTTGACACTTATTAAAATATTTTGTACTTATTGCGATATCATATGTGAAACACAGTGCACCTCCTAAAAAAAGAGGATTGGTTTTAAATATATGACAGAAAATGATGAATATTGAAGCATCGGCTGTAAAAACGTTGCATGTTGGCTAATTTCGTGAACTGAATCCATGGCAGAAATCACAGTGGGATAAAAGCCCGGAAAAATAACTAGCCAAAAGTCGAAAAAAGTTAGAATTCAAAATAGCAGATGCAATGTGATGTCCAAATTTGATAAAAAACCATCCAATCTGTATGAAAGCCATATTTGGTATCTGTGACTCGAAATACCCCTGGACAATGAGTTTTATACAAATCGGATAATTTTTTATGATTCTTGGTCACCATATTAGATATGCCATTTTTAATTTCAACTTTTTGACCCAAAATTGCCCAGAAAACAAAGTTCGTTTCCCGTTACCCGTATCACGTTCTGATAATAGTACGCCATTTTCACCAGACTGAAATGCTGGAGACTTATTGCGAGCGTAATACATTCAACGAGTGAAACGCATTACACACCCGATGTGCGAGGGACGGTGTGTATGCGTGTATACTATATAACATAAATATAAAACGCTTAAATTTACTTGGAATTTACTTGGAATCATCGAGTGTGTCCGTACTTGACGTCTGAAACTAGACGATTCGAGAATCACCGTACAGCTTCTGCCGTCAGTTTGTAATTTTTATGTGTAGTGTGTTTCTACAGAACTTCAAAAAACTATACACAATCAATGACTAAACCAAACATAAATAATATTGTTATCGTTTTTACATTATTAATATTATTTCGATTTTACTATATTATTTATATTATGTTTACGAAATATTTTTGCCCGAAAAAGTTAAAAGTGCAATCAAAATTCGTGGTGTAGAATTCTCTACTTAATCCGCACGGTTCGCGCCGGCCCTGAATATGTCGCACTATACGCTGGCAGTTCAAATGAATTTTCAATTGATTAATGATTTTACTTATACAAAAATCAGCATTAAAAGAAAAAAACTGAAATAAATCTAACTGACCACTGATAGCACTTCAATGCTTCGAACAATCAGAAATAGGTTTGAATCAAACAAATTGTCTGTTTGACATATCGTACAAATTTTTCTTTGATTTAAAATATAATAAACAAATCAATATAATTTGTCAGCACTTAACCGTTTCTTCCAACATAATTTGAATACCAGAAAATTGGATAAAACCGGTTTTAGGGTACACACCATAGAAAAAATGAGATTTTTTCAGCATTTGAAAATAGAAAAAATTACTTTCTTTACTTGACAGTCGATATGGTAAAATCATGTTCCTCACAATTGGACCGTTTTTTCTAGTTATGAGTTTCTTCTCATTTCCATTTTATTTTTAATTTGTCGCAAAAAATTACTAGCAATAAGCTTGCGATCCTTATACCTCCAGAATATCGTTTTTGAATATTATAGTGAACTGGAATTGGAATTTGCCACTTCCGCGCTACCCGAACTGCACAAAAAACGATCGGATGGGGTTAGTCAGAGTTTATTGCGTCGCTAGGCTTTTATGTCGTACGGCGACAGTCGTTCGAAAAAGTTCTAACGCTTGACTGTTTTACTTATTAAATTGTAATCAGTGGTTATACAGTAAGCGCGTTTTGACGCGGTGTGGAAACTATTTTTATGATTTTTAGGACCATGATACAGCACAAATTGGAGTTGCCCGGGATTTGTTCTTCTTCTTTTAGATCGTAGCTTTTTACTATTCAGCAAATGGCCAGAACCAACACTTAGAGAAAATAACAAAATTATATTTTGAGTAAAAGGAATCCATATGTCCAGGCCACATTAATGTTTAAAAGAAACTACTATCCCGTACCACCAGGGAAGGGAAAAGGAAACCTCGACAGCATGCAAATCAGAGAAGTTACAGTATCACGTTACCCTTACTAAAGATTCCGTCTAACTCTCTTATTACTTCACCATTCGGGTCAAACCAAAGATCACTGAGGTCATCCTTTTCGAGAGACACCCGGAAACCTCCGTGCATTCAAAAAAGAGAAGAAACAAGTCTCAACTTAGTGCTGCAGTCCGAATGTGCAGGGGGTTCCACTCCATCCTTCGGATGTGGACACCTGTACACACATGGATGGTTCTAAGTCTGGTTCCTAAGTTGATAAAACCCCGCGGAAAATGAAAGTCAGTGAATCATGGTCTTCTAGTTTTGTACGAGACACGCCTGAAATATTCTCGTTGGTTACCGGGGTTCTCCTGATAGGGCCACAGCCAGCTCTTTCAGAATTCAAATTCACCCCTGATCAACCCCAATACATCCCTAAATTGTAGTACAGAAAAAATTCTAAAGTTCAGCAAGGCCACAGCCTTAGCGAATTTATCAACATGTTCATTTTCCTCTATACCCATATGAGCCGGAGTCCACTGCAAACTCACCATCGATTCCTGCGCAGAAACCCGGGAAAGAATATGTCCAATCTTTCGGGTTTATATCGGTCCCTTAATATCCGAAAAGCAATTATCCATTTTTGAATATATTTGAAGGCTGAAAAAATCGCATCGAGCTCCGCGGACTTAACAGACGAGCCTTCTTGTAAGGGGAGATCAAAGCTATGATCCATCTCAGGAATACCGAAAGCAGAGCCAACTCTGTCGTTAATAGAATCTTCCGATCCGTCTGTAAAGATATGATAGAGTCAGGATAAGGAATAGAGACAAGGTTCTTGAATGTCTCTTGCAAATAAGCAGATACCTTGATTAGACCTTCTGAGACACAGTCAATTTCGACCCTGTGAAGAAGCTCTTCCCAGTCATATTTGAAGTACGACGGCCTGAAAGATCTGTTGCAAAACTTCAGCACCCCCAGAATCGAGTTAAATGAGGTGACCAGAGCTGTTCTCTGTCCCAGAAAATCACTAAGACCAGGGTCAGGGGGATCACAAGGGAGAGAACCTCCATAAGATACCTTAGTATCACAGGGAGAAGCACGACCATCATCAGCATAAAGAGGAATTTCCAGCAGAGATCTGATTGAGTTCATACTCGCTTGAGAATCATCAAAAAGGTTATCTACGATCTTCTCAACTCCTGGATAATTTTGGAACTCGAAAACTATAGTGATTTCTAACAATGGATGATGTATAGTGGCAATTTCAATTAATGAAGGGACTGCCCTATTCCCTTCGGTTTGGGCAGCCGAACAGCTTGGATTGCCAGGAATAGAATCAAACACAGCATTCCTCAGAAATTCGGAGCCCGATCTGAGCACAGGTACCGGCACATACAGGGCCGCCGAAACGTAGGTTATCTATCTTTCTTGCTCTTTAGGCAGCTTGAAAGTAAAAGAATTAGAGTAA
Organism: Andricus quercusramuli; assembly: GCA_932178445.1. Lineage (NCBI taxonomy): Eukaryota > Metazoa > Arthropoda > Insecta > Hymenoptera > Cynipidae > Andricus > Andricus quercusramuli. Next base: position 78,531 of record CAKNXH010059602.1, on the reverse strand, counting down.
GCGAGACACAAGCACACGGAAAACCGTCATTTGTTTCCAATATGCTTGTGTCTCGCTTACTCTGACACCTTCACATTTACACTTCTTAAGGAGCGAGAAAGACAGATAACCTGCGTTCCTCCGGCCCTGGGCACATAAGGTACTATAATGTCGGCATTTTGTTATCTGGGTGTTAATCTGTAACTCAAAAACCAGTACAAAATGAGTTTTATACAAATCGCATGATTTTGCTTTTTTGTAGAGGAAGCTTTATAATAGTAACAATTTCCAAAAATTTTAATTCATTTAATTGAATGTTCCTCAATTTAAAAATGTCAATTGCAATGTTCTAAACAATTGTCCGGATGTGTGTGTGTGTGGATGTATGTGTGGAGTTGTGTGGATGTCACACTTTTTTGTGAAGACAACAACTTGAAGACGGTTGCATATAAATTTGGAGAGCTTATTTTCACCACTAATATCTAGAAACTGACCAAAGAAATTCTAAAAATATTCATTACATCTTCTTTCACTTTATATAATTTTAAAAATCGGTTTTTTAGAGTAAAACTTTCTTCGTTTACATAATTCAAATTTGATGCAATAACATAAAAGAATTTTTACCTTGAGACTAATCGATCGTCCTTTAATATAGATACATTTGATCAAAGAGTAAGGAAGTTATGATCATTTATATTTGTTAGTTATTTAATGACGGACTGGCGTGGGGTAGAGAAAGGATCACATTGAATCGTGTCACAGTCGAAAACAAGACCCCAGAACATGTATCACCATGATTATGAAAACACCTCCAAATACCTGTTGTCGAACTCAATCCAAAAACTAAGAGTCCTTAAGGAAAGTTTTACTGGAAGCCGGATCCCAGCAGGCACTCCTTTTGAACCCAAAAAAGGTTTTGGGTTTTTGTAGAAAATTGGAACAGATGTAGCCTCCGGAAGCTACGACCACGATCGTTCACCGAACGATCGATCCCGACGCAACCGGAGGTGATACGTCGTCCGACTAGTCACTCCCCACAACACCAGAAGTTGATCGAGTCGGGAAATCACTAAACAAGCACTCAATGCACAGAGGGTGACGTTAACTTTAATTTAAGGACTTAACCGCCCGAACCGTCCACAAGCAAGACTGGACCTTGAACCGTTGAACCACCCGATCACTGGCCACACTCGCCTACACCTAGGTGAATACTGAAAAGCCAGAAAGAAGGGGTACAAGTCTCAACAGGGGAGCTTCACACCACCACCCGACTCCCCACTCCCACCAAAGGGAAAGAGACTGAAACTCAAAGAACAGAGAGAGACCCTCAAGGAGAAAGAGCACTGGGCGAAAACCATTTTACTAACAATGAAACCTTGAAGGTCGTTCAAAAAAGAATAACAACATCAAATAAATTATTAACATCCCGCCCGCCTCGTTCGCTGAACGAAACAAATTCCTATCATAAAGGTTAAGAGTTGAGTGCCGCCCGCCATGACGCATACAATAAATGTCCAGGTATAAGTAAAAAATTCAGGTCCGCCCGCCATGGAACACAATGAGCCGCAAGAAATCAGCGCACGACTGGCAACCAGCATCATTTGACGATCTAGTGACTGAAGGTCTCGTCCTTAACGGCCATGTCTCACGTCGGAGTGGAGACGAGATGATAATCAACACGACATCTCCAAGTTAAGGATTACGTTTCGGCACAGTTAATTTTTCTGGAATGTCTTGAACCTGTGGAGTAAATGATTAGTAAGTGGAGTATCTGAACCAACTTGAACCTTCCCGAGATCCTGCATCAGGAGCTTCGCGACGACAGTGATGAGACTCAGCCAGTCAACTGGATCAAGGAGCCAGGAAATAGCAGCCAGAACCTTCCTCTTGGTGATCGGGCGTTCACTCTCGATTACTGGTGTTCCCAATCAGAATTCGTCTCGAACTGTGGCCACACTTTTATGTAGTATGTCGCACGCAGGGATTCTATTCAATAGAGGAGAGGAGTTGAAGGCCTACTTCTTCTGATGCATGGCTCCATATTCCAACAGCTGAATCAGATGATCTCCAACTTTAATGGCAGAAACCTGATCACTCACGCCTGATAATATATCATCAACATAAATAGTTTTCTGAACCGAATGACCAGATATAGAGCGCCTGACATTACGTAGGTTAGTGTCCGAAGCTGACAGTGACCATCTTTGTCCGCTACTGGTTCCCACCAAACGGCACGTTGAAGGTCGACATCTCCTTCATCAACTCTAATCTGGCAATACATCAGTTCAGCATTAGCAAAGAAAACAAGTCAAGGAAATCTTCACCGCATCAAGACGGCATCAAGGTCATTTTGCGGTTTCGGACCTGCGGAAAAACTAATTATTCAAGAAGAGATCCTGAGGAAGTCCCTCACGGTGTATTGAAGACAATGCGAAGTAAAGGACTACCATTTGTATCTCGCCAAACTGCATGATGTGTTTCTGTGGGAGGAATAATACGCATGTGCCCCAACCTGTCATAGTCAGACATGAAAGGGCGCATAATCCTCGTCAGCAAGGTGTCATTCTCCAATCGTGGACATACGGAAATGAGTATCTGTTGAGCTCCCTGCAGAGATTCTCCTGAGGTGTGAATACAGGATTGTCGAAGACGTAAACAGTTTGGGTAGAGTCGAACTGATACTCAGTGAAATATAGATCCCTGGCAATGGCATCTTTTCCTATAAGCACGAATGATGAGATCTGCGTATCTAGAAATAAGCTCAAGAACTGAATCTGGCTGCGGAGCAATCCAGGAATGATTCTTTGTCGCTCAGCCAAAAAAACACATTTCTTTTGATATTGGTAATCGAAGTTATCAGGGATAGACTCTTCAGAAGTTCCATAGCTCTCATATCGACAATTATTCAACATCAAATAAATTATTAACAATATTATTTTAAAAATAATTTTTTATAGTTACACATTTTGCATCAACATAATTCAAAATTGATGCAAGAACGGAAAGAATTACTTGATCCGAGACAAATCGATTGACCTATAATATTAATCAATTTTCTTGAAGAGTACGACAGTTATGGACATTTATGTAATATGAAAAATCTGTTTGAAGCAGAAAAACTGTTTTCATTAACATCCTTAATTCGAGAGGTTTTGATTTTAAGTTTTCAACTTAAATTTAACTGTAAATACAAACAAAGTGGAAACACCTGATATCGAATTCATAGCTACTTTTATCAATTTTGGTTGTCAGATTGGATTGGCCACTTTGAATTCTAAGATTTGTACCAAAAATTTGGAATCTGTGACCCAAAAAAACCCTATATAATGAGTTTTATACAAATCGGATAATTTTGTTGACAAATTTTGGTCACCATTTTGAATTTCAACTTTTTTTGCAATATTTGGAATCTTTAACTTTAAAAACAACTAGAAAATGATAATAGAATAATTTCTGGGGAATTCTAAAAGTTTTCCCGTGCTTGCATCTCTCGGTTAACTCTTGAGAGTCTGCACTAATGCATCCTCCTTGTATTATATTTTTCTTTATACACACATGCAAAACCCTCTTTCGCCCACCGTGGCTTAAAGTTACTCCATGGTTCACCTCCAGCCTCTTGACCTGTTCGTTGGGGACCTATTGTTCCGCCCGAGTCGAGTCCTGGCTGTAAAGTCTTGCTCAAGATTCACTGCTACAGCCATCCTCAATCAGTAGCAGGTGCAATTAGAAAGAGAGGCATTAGAAAGAGTAAGAAGAGACAGTGCAAAACAAAGTAGTTTTAAAATTTGAACAATTTAAAATTCAGACTTGAAGCTTTTAATATTTGTCGTCTTTTTGTGTTTGGAGGAAAATGCACCAATAATATCAACGCAATGACAACTCGACAGGTGACAAGTGTTGTGTGATGGTATGTGAAACCAGGCACACATGTAAACACAGATTGTTGGCGTGGTTATAGCCATGTGAGTGATTGGGGGTATAAGCACTCTGCAGTGAACCATTCTCGAAATTTCGTGAATTCGAATGATAGAAATGTTCACACTCAAAATATAGAGTCTCATTGGTCGAAAATAAAAAGAGATCTGCGGAGGCGCCTCGGTAAAATGTCAGTTAGCAGGACTGAACGTTATTTAGTGGAATATGTTTGGAGAAATGTCTACAACTCCAAAGACGAACTGTTTTTGAGTCTGCTAGAAGCCATCAAATTCTTCTGTCCTTAATAAGGCGAGAAATTTTAAAATCGGCCCTTTTCCGGGCCAACACATTTTTTAACGAAGGATTGATTTATTGTTCTTATTCATGTTTTTTTTCAGGAATCATAGCGTAATTGAATCCATTGAAAGCTTCAAGTCTGAATTTTAAATTGTTCAAATTTTAATACTACTTTGCTCTGCACTGTCTCTTCTTTCTCTTTCTAATGCCTCTCTTTCTAATTGCACCTGCTACTGCCTGCTCCATGGTTCGTATCGATGGTTCCCCGCTTGATTGAGGGAGGCTGTAGCAGTGAATCTTGAGGTGGAGCTGGAGGTGAACCATGGAGTAACTTTAAGCCGGTTGGGTTTATTTCGTTCGTGACAGTTTGTTTTCGTTCATTTTCGTTCAAGTAATTCGTTGCATTAAGAGATTAAAGAGTTTATTACAAGCCAAAGTGCAAACGGCAAAAAAATCATAGAAATGGATTTCGCTGACGAAGACATCTTTAAAAGATAAATGAAAAAACACTCAATAAAAAACGTAATTTCTCACAACATGCAGATATCGTTGACTTAAATTATGAATCTTGAAAATTTTTTTTTTTTTAAATCTAAAAACTAAGAAACCAAATAGTTTGATTTTCAACCACATATATGGTTTCCTAACGAATAAGGATAATTTTCTGACAAAAATACGAATTATTATAAAAATACATAAATGTCGAAGGAATTTGTTGAATTTTCAACTGAATAAAAAGTTTTCTATCAAAAATGGAATATTGCAATTTTCAGTATAATAAATTACTTTGAAAAATGAATTTTCGACGGGTTTAATTCAACAAAACAGAAGAATTTCTAACAGAATAGTTGAATCTTCAACCAAGCGGAAGAGTTTTAACAATAAAAGATTAATATTCTAACCAAACAGTCAAATTTTCAACCAAAAAGTGAAGTTTTCAACCAAATAGTTGAATGTTATAGAAAATTCTTGAATTTATAAGCCAAGTAGGCAAATTTGCTATAAAACAGTGGCATTTTGAACCCGAAAATGTGAATTTTCGACAAAAATGTAAATCACAAAGAAATAGTTCAATTTGCAGAAAAATGATGAATTTTGTAACAGAAACATTGATTTTCAGCAAACAAAAACCATTAACTAGCAAATAGTTCAATTTTTCAGTAGTATATACTTAAATTTTCAACCAAATAGTTAAACTTTTTGACCAAAGAGAGGGATGTTTAACTATTAACATGAATTGTTAGTCAGGAACTTGTAACTTTGAACGAAGTAGTTGTATTCTCAATGAAATGAAATTTTCATAAGTTTTCAAGATAAATTGGTTGAATTTTCAAAGAAACACGATCAAGTGTTTCCTAAAAATGGAAAAGCTTCGTTGTCAGAAAAAAAATTAATGTCCACAAAAATTCAAGATTTTTGAACAAAATAGTTCAATCATTAATTAATTAAATGAATTTTTAACTAAATGAATAAACTCTTGGCTTAAACATTCGACTATTTCATTTTTGGTTGAACTTCAGTTGTTTTCGTGGCAAATTTTACCATTTCTTTGAACATTCATCTTTTTAGGTTGAGAACTTTACTGTTTAACATAAAAATTTAAGTATTTTCTTTCAATTCCAATAACCTTGCTGAAAATGGAACTATTTTCTTAAAGAGTCATCTTTCTAATTGAAAATTCATCTTTCTTGGTTGAAAATTGTTCTTCGTTCAAAATGTTTCAATTGTGATATTGCACACGGGGTCTTCTTATTTGGTTGAGAATTCTATTTTTCGCTGACAATTCATCTTTTAGATAGAAAATTCAATTGTTTGAATTTTTGAAACTTAGCCTTTTCTGGTGGAACTACACTTTTTGAAAAATTGTCTTTTTTGTTGTGAAATTCACATCTTTTTGACAAAATTTCAGATTTTTTGTTGAAAATGAAACTGTTTCCTTGAAAATCAATCTGTTTTGTTTACGAATTCACCTTCTGTTTTTGCAACTTCATTTTTTTTGCTAAAAAATTAATCTTGTTAGTATTACTATTAGTCATATATTCCGTTAAAAATTCAACTACTTTGTTCAATATTCGCAGTTTTTGGATGAATTTTACTGTTCTTGATGTACAATTGCAACTTTTTTTTTGTTGGAAATATTTCCAGTATCAAAGTTCTCGTTTAGAATTCATTTTTTAGATTGAACATTAAACTACGTTGTTGAAAATTGAACTACTTTGTTAAAAATTAATTTTTTAATGAAATATGAGCTTCTATGGTTGGAAATTTAATTTTTTATTTACACTAACATTAATTTAAATTTCATTTTTTCAACTGACAATGCAACTATTTCGTTGAATTTAATTGGGTTTAATGTAATATTACATCTTTTTCGGATTAACTATAAAGTATTATCATTTTTGATGAGAATTCATCTTTTGAGTTTGAAAATTCAACCACTTGGTTAAAATTTTCTGTACTTCCTTAAAAATTCATCTCTACTTTTGAAAAGTCATTAATTTGTGTGAAAAGCCGTTTTTTATGTTGAAATTTATCTTCGCTGGTGAAGAAATTGCAACTTTTTGATTAAAAGTGGAACTTTTTGACTAGAAATTAATCTGTTTTTGGTGAAGATTCAACTATTTTGTTAACAATTGGTCGTTGTTGGATGAATCATGCTGCTTTCGATTTCAAATCACACCATTTTACGTCAAAACGTTTAAACTATTATATTCATTCTAAGGAATTTACATATTTTTGTTGAAAATTGTACTACGCTGGTAAAGATTCATTTTTTTGATTGCAGATTCATTTCTTTGGTTCAAAGTTACATCATAGTTTGTATGTATACCATTAAGCCATTTCCCTTTCGGGGTAGGCGTGACACTACCCGATTCGGGTAGTGTTTCTAGGTGGATAGTTTCTTGTAGTAAATAACTACAAGCGTGGGCTCACCACACCCACGACACGCCAACAACACGCAGTTAGTAGTATTCCCGAACGGTCACCCATCCAAGTACTAACCACGCCCAACACTGCTTAACTTGAGTGATCTAACGAGAACTGGTGTTTTCAGCGTAGTATGGCCGTTGGCATATATATATATATCCCTAGACAGGGCCCGTCAATTTTTCTTACCTTTAAGGAGCCTGTGGGGCGTATGTGACCCCAATGCGTCAGTTTGTACAAAATCCTATCTATCAGTAGTAAAATGACTTTAATATATACGAATCTCTTCGTTTTTTAACCACGGAGAGAATGGTGTATATTGAAGTTTATTTATTTAATTTTAAATAAGCAAACAAATTGTTTAAACAATAAAAAATGTAAAAAAAAACGGAAAAATTACGTTTTTTGGGAAAAAGTAGCTCTTTCTTTTTCTAATTATTCGATTTAAACATTTCAAACGGAGTTTTGAAGAGAACTTTTTGCACCATCAAGCTGAAATCCTCGCTGTTTTATTGTTTTGAAAAAGTATAATTATTTTTGAGTTTGAATTTGAAAAATTTTGAAAAACTACAATTTCATAAAATTGAAGGAAAAGAGAATAAAACAATTTTTTACAAAGAATAAATGTTAATGTTTTTATTACTTAATGAAAGATCAATATTGAAAAACAAGTTTCAGTACGAAAATAACCCCACTCTCAGCGCAAGCGAGGGACCTCTAGTCTTGTGCGTAGTTGCGGCTCCACTAAGCTCATAATGAGCGATTTCAAAAAGTCTCTGTGATTCATTTTTGGGTTCGCAGAATTAAAATTGTACAAAATTAGGGAGTTTATTCCACCTTGGTCGAGCATCCCACTCCAAACTCTCATCGGCCATCCCAGAATTTTTCTCGCTGTTGAGTATTCATGACACACATGGTCAAATGTGTCAGTGCCTCCTTTAGTGGTGTTATAAAATGTGATTATTTCTGGCTTTCTTGTTTTCTGGTCGATTTCGCCTGTGTGGTGTAGACATGAAAGCAAGATGACGATCTTGTTTCTTTTGGGAGTGTAAGACAGAAGAGTTTTCGTCCCATCGAAAGCAAATTTTGTTAAACCAATGTCACCAGTACACTTGAAAGAGTCATGAATCTGCGGTTTATTTTTTCTCAGAGTACATCCCATAAAATTCCAAAATCATGCATGCAAACATTTTTTGGAACTCAATGCTGTATGATTATATAATTATATATGCAATACATTGTTTTTAGACAAAAAAGTCAAATTGACTCAACTCCACAAAATGTATACGTATAAAGGCCTCTGGGGCTCCTGTGACCCCACGCACTTCACTCATATTTCTCACTTCACAACGATGCACAATAAAGGCACTGGACCGACTAGGTTCCACTTCCAGAAAGTGAAAGTGAATTATGGATAAAGTCTTGACGCAAAAACATCGTCTTTGAGTTCGGGAGTGTACTTTGATTTTCATTTGGGGTCGTCAAAGACCCCACGGGCCCTGTCTAGGGATATTATAGTAATAATATTTTATTTATTCTAGTAATAATAATAATTATTATTTTGATAGTGTTTTCGGTCATCAATGGGGGTGGAAGAAGTTAAAACTCTTCCTTTGTGGCGAAATGGTAGAAATTGAGGGAAACTGTTGTTGATCAGAACACGGCACGCCTGACCGAGACCTTGCGTGGCGAGGGGGAGAACTTCACGGGTGAGCTTCCTACGGGGATGAGCAAAAGCTCCCTGCCTGGACTTTCCAAACTCCTTTCTAGCCTTTGAAAAAGTTCCATCGCCGAGAAGAGATTTTCGGTCGGGGGCTCGGCTAGAGCCAGGATTGTTAATGCTTTCAGGCGGACGCGGGGTGGAGCGAGATGGGAGAAACTCGGTGGAAATTCCGGATTTCCGACCAAATAAAAAGCCGGACTTTCCGGGTCGTATTCCGGGCCGAGAGAATCTAACCAGCAATCGGGATACTGCGGGTCGTATTACGAACTGGCGGAAACCGGGCGCGGAGACAGTAACCTGGGTGGAGAAACGGTACAGGGATTTAACGACTTCGTGGTTACGGAGAGGGGAGGCGGAGATGAAGGCACAGTGGGAAGAGCGGAATTCGATACTTCCTGAGATGTGAGGACTCGATCGAAAGTCACAACCTCGGGGTAATAACTCCCGAATCGAGCCCTTTCTTAGGTCGTTCGATCGACAGTCCGGTGACTGGCAACCGCCGATCCCAAGCGAACGAACAAGGACGAAAACGCGATCGCGCCACGCACTGCCGAGGAACGAGATGCGACCCATCCGCTCGATTATTCTGATTAGGTCAGAATAATCGATGAAAATTCGACGGACACTTCATCACTAACCTCAGTCGCTGATTGAAAACCTCCGACACCATCGAAGTTGGAAGATTCTGGATCCTGGATGACTTCCTGATAAATTTGGCTGGACGCTAGAAACTCGACTGCAAATTTGATGATTGATGAAAAAGTGAAAACTAATGGAAATAAAAATAACCGGAATTTAAGAACTGCAAAACATTGAATTTAATTATAATGTTCTGGATACAATTCTAATCGAACGATTAGTCGACGTGAAAATCGTTGTCTCAAGATCCGATCCGCTTCTCGCTCGACAAGCTACTAACTAACTGCTCACGATTTTTTTCGATAGAAACGGTCGAGACAGTTGAAGCCTACATAAAAACATTTGAAAATCTTGTTTCCAAAACAAACTCATTGTGTAATTCCTGACTAGCAACCGAAAAGTCAAAAACCATCTTTTATTTAAAATAAATGAAAGTTGGAATAAATTCGCGGCAATCCTGAGCTTGAGATTTGAAAGATCCAATTTCCGAGGATAAGTTGGCCGACTTATTTTCGGAAAAAACGGAAGGCCCAAATCGCAAACCATGCTTGAGGATTAAAACGATGGTCGTTGAAAATATGAGATATATCAATTTTCGAATGATATTTTTTCGCAAGGTTCCGGTTGAATATTCATCTCTTCGGTAAAACATTTGGTTAAGAATTCATCTGTTTTGGTTATAGGATTCTATTTGGCAATAAAATTGGTAATAGAATTTGGTAATAGAAGTACAGTCCCGTACCGCGGACCATTCGGTTGCTGGTTACCGGACCAGGAGATCGAATATTGACGTAGCCCTATTTCGAATGTCCCGACCATGTAGTCCCTGTTTACCACAGAAATTCACTTGCCTACGACAGTAGAGCGGTAGACCCTTCAATTTCTCCTAGTCTGGAAGCTGGGAAACAGTTGGTCCACGCTGATGAGTCCCCGTCATCTTTTTAATGGATATTGTGTACAATCCAACGGCATTAGATTCTACCGCGAATTCATGCCCGTTATGTAACAACGCTCTGAATTTCATACATGTCAAGTCGAAATGTATTACATTTAGATTTTCTGCCAAAAGAGAAGAATTTTCATACTTAGAATGGAATGTTCAAGCCGATAAGAGGAATATTTGAAAAAACTTTTGACTTGAAAATTCAGAAAGATGAATTTCCCACCAAAAAGTTAAGTTTGAACCAAAACAGATGAATTTTAAACCAAATGTTTAACTTTTCAAGCAAAAAGATGAATTTTCAACCAGAACATTGCAAAAAAGTATCATAGGGAAATAATAATAATTATTACTATGATATAGTGATGTTTCGATAATGAATTTCTCACAATTTTTTGGGGATTATTTTTATTCCTATAATTCCTATGATTCCTATAGTGACTAAAAAAGTAAAGGAAATTCATGATAGGAAAATCATTATAGGCGTATTATATATATTTATATATATTTTTCTACAATACTTTTTCGTAAAGGAATAGTTGAATTTTCAACCTACAAAGATGAATTTTCAAGCAAATACTTTAATTGTAAGTTGAAAAATGTATTTAACAAAATTTAACAAAATTTAATCCACCTAGAAATACTACCCGAATCGGGTAGTGTCACGCCTACCCCGAATAAAGGGAAATGGCTTAATGGTATACATACATACATAACAAAGGAGTTATATCGAATTATCGAATCCAGCAGACTTGAGAAACATGTTGGACAGACCCATCGAGAGCTCTTCTCTACGTAGGATGCCGTAGAACTTACCATGGAGGGGTTTCTCAGTAGGAGCGTATGTTCTGCTTCCTGTATACGACTTTTGAGCACCAGAGGTGTTAGTGATGCTAGGCCATGTGTAATGTTGCTGGAATCAAATGGGAGGTCAAGCTCCTCTGCGGCCATATCTGCTGCATGGTATAGAAACACCGCAGCATTGGCGACTTCATGTTGATGCACGAGTCACATAAGGGAATCCGTGCTTTTTAGAACTGAGCAGGCTGTAGCCAGAACCGTTCTTCGATGAAGACACTCTGAACTTAGCAATCCTCTACCCCCTTTATCGCGAGGGAGATATATTCGAGGTACGGAAGATCTAGGATGAAGACTTCGTTGAATTGTCATCATCTTGCGTGTGCTTCGATCAAGTTGTTTTAACTCATCGACGTTCCATTTTACTGCACCAAACGTGTAGAGCAGTATAGGAACGGCCAGCATATTGGTCGCCTAGATCTTATTCTTTCCAGATAATTCGGAAGCCCAAATTTTTCTAAGAATTTGGCGATACCTTTTTCCAAGGGCCGTTTTCAAGTTATGCACATTTTGGGTTTCCGCTTGCGGTATTCCAAGATATGTATATGTATCTCCAATACCAAGATGTTGAATGGTATTTCCGCCTATGAGTTGAACATCCTGATCGTCACTGGATGATGTAGTTTCTAGTCTTCCTTGGTGTAGGTGGACGCAGGCACACTTGTCCAGTCTGAAGCTCATGCCAATCGCTTTAGAATACCTATTTACCGCATCTACAATGATGTTAAGGTCCTTTTTTGAGGAAGCAAAGAGTTTATGGTCGTCCATGTATAAAAGGTGGTTGACCTTATATTCTCTTCTGTTCGGCGGGCCACATAGGTATCCAGAGCTTTTGCCTCGGAGCACAATAGATAGAGGCAAGAGGGAAATGCAGAAAAGTATCGGACTTAGAGAGTCTCCTTGAAAGACCCCCCTCTTATATGTGACAAAGCTTGTAGTCACTTCTCTTTTGTCAGATGTTATGACAAATCTTGTCCGCCACAAGAGCATAAGCTCTTTTATGCATCTCACTATTTTTGCATGCACCTCCATGCACTCAAGGAGCTTGATAAGAAGCTCATGGTTCGTGTTATCGAATGTCTTACGGTAATCAATCCAAGCCATGGACAGATTGCGTCGATACCTGATCGAGTCCTGGGTAATACACCTGTCTATCAACAGGTTCTCCCTGCAATCTGCCAGCCCTCTCTTGCATCCACGTTGTTCGACTATTGCACTCCATACCGGCTCGATAGATGTCAATATCCTCTCTTTGAGGATGCCAGTGAATAGCTTGTAGCTGGTGTTCAAACAAGCTATGGGCCTGTAGTTCTTTGGACATGACAAATCTCCGGCCTTAGGGATCAATACCGTGCGTCCTTCCACTAGCCACTGCGGGACGGGTTGTTCTCCGTTTAAGAAAGTAGTAAATATACGAGCTAGATGTTGGTGCGTAGAAGTAAACTTCTTCCACCAAAAGTTGTTGCTTTTATCTGGCCCTGGCGCCGAAAAGTTCTTAGTTCTAGCGATAACTTTCTTCACTTCTTCAGCAGTAATTAGTGGACACTCTTCCTCTGGATCTTGTAACCTTTGCCTTTGGCAAAAGTTACGAAAGAGTGATATATCGGAAGCGTCTTCATTTAGCTGATAAGTATCTCCATATACTTGCTCCCAGAAGATTTGAATCTCTTCTCGACTAGGCGGATTTTTAACTACACATGACGCTTTATTGAACAGACGGGAAGGATTAGTAGAAAAGGTGGAATTTTCCTGAATCCACTTAACTCGCCGTTCAAGGCGCTGTTTCGCTGTTGAAAGAGATCTTACTTTTTGCGTCCAGTGCTGCTTGATGGTCGACAGTTTGCACTTATTCAGGGTGTGATTTGCTTTCCTCAAGTTTCGAGCAAGTGCCCTAACTTTTGGAGTGAACTTTTTATTTGATGTTATGTAGCTAATCACGCACTAAACATTTGATGCATGCCGTCTCGCCGTTTCAATTTTGAACTGAAGCTGTGCAATACGCTCGCGTGTCTTACTCAGACGTACCGAAGTATCGTTACATCTATCGTCGCTAAGCAGGGAGACCGCCTTCTCGTAAACTACACAGTTCAGATTCCAGAGATTAACATCTTCGGGGAGCAAATCGAGAAGAGCAGTATTAGCTTCAGCTAATTTGTCCATCCTGAGGAAGACTTTTTGGTGGATAGATCTCCTACTTCTCATGTTGGCATTATCGGCTATCTGCAAAGGTGGTCTTTCTGGAACGGGTGGAATGTTCGCTGGAGGATGTTGCTCCTCTTCCTGTTGATAAAGAGCTTCATATCCGTTTTTTCGCAAGAAGGATACCTGATCTCTTAAGTACTGAGGCGTTTTATGAGCATATTCCGGGTGCATATTGCCCCAACGGTCATGTAACCTCTTCATAAATCCTCTCCGCGCCGGTGAGCTTCTTTGCCAACAGGTAAGAAGGTCCCTCCTGAGTTGGTCCGACCATTTAAATCGATGTTCTCGCGTTTGTCCGGGGTCACTGCCATTCAGTATTATTATTATTATTATTAATTTTTTTTTTCAAACTTTTTCTCGGGTGAACCCGGTTTTTCGTCATAGCGACGGACTAAGTCAAGTGACCGATGAGATCAGGATGTTATAAGTTATTTCAATACGTTGTTTGAAATCATTTACGATGATGTTGTAGGTACAAAATTAGAAGCATGATGTAGTTTGCAGTTTGGCTTTTCCGCTGTTATCCTTACACAGCGCCCGTGGGTGTTGAAGGTGACACCATTCGCCTCTGGATGCTTTCTTAGAGCTACCATGTATTACGCCATAGGTTCTTAGTCACTTGCTTCCTGATAGTCCAGAAAGTTTCTTACAATGCGACAGGTGTTTAATAAAACCGCCTTTTGAGCTGCCGCCAGTACCCTACTGACTCCTAAATGTTCAAGATGGTCAGTGCATCTTGCGTGCACATTGCCTGTAGCCGAAATCACAATAGGATGAATAGATGCATGTTTCACATTCCTCCATATTGCCTTAACTTCATGCCTTAGCTCGCTATACTTATGAATCTTGGTTGTATAGGTTGCCTGCAAATTTCGGTTGAGCAGACAAGCAATGTCGATGATGTAGACTCTTCCACCTTTTTTCTCTCGCATCACGATGTCAGGTCGATTGGCTCGGATGTAATGATCCGTCTGGATAGTCACATCCCAATATAAGATGTAATCTTCATTTTCTAAAACTGACATTGGAATGTATCTATAGGAAGGCATCCATTCTGTTAAGAGTCCTAGGTTCAAGGCAAGTTGTTGATGTACAATGCCCGCCACATCATTATGTCTGTGCGTATATTCTCTTTGAGCCATTACGCTCTCGAAGGTGCGAAACTATCACTGATTCGTAACCTTAAAGCCATACCCACATGCCAAAAATATGCCAAGGCACTTGCGAGAAGGGTGCAGAAAACTGTCATCCTTGGGGTGGCTCGTGTCCTGAAGACACACAAGGGTTTTGCCAGCCTGTCGTTTTGATTTCATCGTACCCTGTGACCACCCATCTCACGGTTGCGAGTCATGGCCATAGGTGTGATGTACCGCGGTTCTACTGGGAGTCGGTGTCATTTTCAAATTGCAGTTGCTTCCAGTGGGAACTTGCGGTGGTTGTTTCGACCCTTTTTAATTATATATTACGGATGCTCCCATTATAAATACATTAAACATACAATTAGATATTAATATTATATTCTAAGCAGAAATAGACAAAATCGTGTGATAAAACAAATTATTAGATTTAGGAATTTGATCATCCACATGAATCGCGGCACACATGACTACATTCGGCACTGAATTCCCTATTTTAAACGGAATTTCTCGCAAAGCACTACATTCGAGGAGTTTTCTCTCATTGCACCTTCCCATTAAGAATGGTAATTTTTCTTACCTGTTTTGCAACTTATGTTATTTCAACTGCTAGTTATTTAAACTATGGTTTTATTATTTAATTTGCGAATATCACCTTTTCCTAACTTCAATTTGATAGCGAAAATATCAGTCTTTCCAAATCTAAATGGCAATTATTAAGTTTGGTGTACACTACCGGTCAAAATTGTGGGACCACCTACAAAAATTGTATTAAAATCACGCTCGTCTTTAAAAGCGTCTATCTCCGTGAAAAATTGAGCTATAAATATTTTGAAAAAATTGTTTGAAAGAATATAAAATTTCGCGTCGATTGAGCTATTGCTGAAGTATTTTTGTTGAATAGAAGTCGAGATAGCGTGTGAGAAAAATCGATGTAATTTCAGATTTTGACGAATTTTCATTTCTCAAATTCAACTCGCTGCATGCTTTAGGGAAGTGACAGGAAAAATTTGGAACTTTGCTCAAATGAAGCCTGAGGTCTCAGCTTTAAATTAAGACCAAGAACACTCAAACTTCTTATTAGTTTTCGAGTTAGGACTTTATTTCTTAAGCGACGCACGAAAGGTTTTTGATGCGGCGGATCGGCAATTCGCTCGACTCGTTAGGCAGTAGCAAGGCAGAATAGGTGGTGGACGCCAAACGGGGCACCATTATTCTGAGTACATTCATTCTTTTTTTAATGTACTGTAACTTATAATATATTTTTTTTCGCAAATAAAATTTCTTTCACATAAATAATATCTTATTTCCCTCCTTAAGGGGAGGGTATAGTATTAAAAAACTTTTTTAATTTTTTTTCTATTTGCTTATATGAATGTGCATTATTTCAAAATTATTGTGTCCAAATTTGATGCAAATCAAAACAAAACTAACGGAGGTATAGAGTTTTAAGGAGGGGGTATAGTTAATTCGATGAAAAAAAGGATCATTTTCAATTATTTTTCTACTCGCTCGAGTAAATGCAAACTTATTTTAGTAGAGGGTATACAATTAAGACACTTTTGAACAATTTTTTCATTGAATCAACTATACCCCCTCCTTAAAACTCTATACCTCCGTTAGTTTTGTTCTGATTTGCATCAAATTTAGACACAATAATTTTGAAATGATGCACATTCATATAAGCAAATAAAAAAAAAATTTAAAAAATTTTTTTTAATACTATACCCTCCCCTTAAGGAGGGAAATAAGATATTATTTATGTGAAAAAAATTTTATTTGCGAAAACAAAATATATTATAAGTTACAGTACATTAAAAAAAGAATGAATGTACTCAGAATAATGGTGCCCCGTTTGGCGCCCACCGCCTATTCTGCCTTGCTACTGCCTAACGAATCGAGCGAACTGCCGATCCGCCGCATCAAAAACCTTTCGTGCGTCGCTTAAGAAATAAAGTCCTAACTCGAAAACTAATAAGAAGTTTTGAGTGTTCTTGGTCTTAATTTAAAGCTGAGACCTCAGGCTTCATTTGAGCAAAGTTCCAAATTTTTCCTGTCACTTCCCTAAAGCATGCAGCGAGTTGAATTTGAGAAATGAAAATTCGTCAAAATCTGAAATTACATCGATCTTTCTCACACGCTATCTCGACTTCTATTCAACAAAAATACTTCAGCAATAGCTCAATCGACGCGAAATTTTATATTCTTTCAAACGATTTTTTCAAAATATTTATAGCTCAATGTTTTACGGAGATAGACGCTTTTAAAGACGAGCGTGATTTTAATACAAATTTTGTAGGTGGTCCCACAATTTTGACCGGTAGTGTATATTTATAATAAATATGGAAAAAGTATTTCTTCGTATCGCTGTGGCAATTAAGGGGGGATCCTGCTTTAGGAGGCCTAAAAAAAGCGTTTTTGGGGGGATTTTTTTTTGATAGAAAAAAATAAGCAAGTCTAGCGAGCTTTTTAGAATAATTTAATATATTGTATTTAAACATTATAAAAAAAAAAATTTTCAGACAAAAATATCGGCGGGATTTAAAAGAATCGGTGGGATTTAAAATAATGTCGGGATTTAGAAAAATATCGGAGGGCAAGATGGAACTCGTAATTTTCGTCTGAAACAAGAAAACCAAAAAAAAATTTATTTTCATATATTTTTCTTCTATGTGAACTAAGAAAAACCCGAAAAAATTGCGAATTCAAAATTTTTCTGAAGTTTGAAGAAAATTTGCTTTTTGCAACAACAAAAAAATCATTTCAACTTGCTAAAAAAGTTGTTCAACAATTTTTTTCCATGAATCTTTTTAGTTCAAATAGGAGAGAATACAAAACTGAAGCTAATAAGCCTCAGTTCATTTTGATTGGTCGTCTAGTTTTCTTGCAATCGCGGCCGCCAGTTTAGAAAAATCGTAAAAACGAAAACTTGAGAAAACACGCTTCAAAGTTTGCCTGAGCGCTCGTATGTCTGCTTGACACCCCACCGCGTTTAGTCCTGTATCTTTTAAAATACTGGGAATCAGCCTCTATCAATTTAAATACATATTCTTAGATATATTAGGGATCCCCCCTTAATACTATTTTCTTGACTATATCCAAGATTGCCATTGAACTCTTGTGAAAATAAATATTGTAATGCCAAATTTTACAACCAACAGTTTCTCGGTGTGTACTTGAATATTTATATCAATGTTTAAAAATGTTAGCTGGTGTAACGAAATCAGACATTTAAATGTGTAAAGTTCTGAAAACTTTTCGAATGATAATATAAAAAACATGAAGAAATAACCGTCAAGAAGATTAAAAAAGGAGAAAGATAAGATGAGGATGGTTTATTTGAAAATTGTGTATCATGAGCTGTCTAAAAATTGAAGAAAGACTAGCTTTCCACTGGTTTACGTATTTCGAAAATACATGAATAACTTCAAATCTCACGTTTTTTAAATAACATTAATAGCCCGTGGCATCAAGTAAACGGTTGTACAGGAGTAGGAATATAATGTTGGTCATCCAAAGAAGCAACATTTAAAAGGTCATAGGTGCAATTATTCTTAATTTGCTGTCAAAATCTCTTTGACCTGACCGCAGGTACGATTTACCGCGGTTCTACTGGGAGCCGGTGTCATTTTCAAAGATGGCAGCTGCTCCCAGTGAAACTCTGCGGTGGTAGTGTATATATAAAAAATTAGCTATTTTTATAATATAGGTAATTATTATAAAAAATGACTTTATTACCTTTGTCCGGTTCCAGTCTTTCTTGACCAATTGACATTGGAATTATGAAAGATGGTTCACTGCTCGTAGCAATGGCAACTAGTTCTTTATCTGATATATCTTTTGGTGGAGGTATTTCACTCGTATGACAAATGTTAATGAATCCTTTGTCTCCACTTTCTGTTCGTATTTTTGCGCAAACTCCTAGTATGTTAAAAAGAATTTACAACTCTAGATTTATCACTTAGGAATTAAATATTTTCAAAAGGAACCATTCAGTAAATCAGATCCCATATTGCACAGCGAATTCTTTCAATCCTGCGTACTCCATAACACAATGCATTTTTAAACACTGAACTTAAATTTATATCATCATAATTAGTAGGAAATAAAGTTTTAAGAAAATACACATAAATCAAGTTTTTTTCGGTAGAATGACAGTTTTCGATCTCCTAGCCCAAAACCAAAATTTTTTTTCATAGGATTTGCAAAATCTCGCGACCTCGTAAGCTTAAACCGACTGGCGCGAGTTTTCCATATGCGGGTCAAACCGAGCTGAGCTTCTAAAACTTCCACTGAATCACGCAGTATTCGATCGATTTGCATAATTATACCATATATAGCATTTCCCTTTCACTATTTTTATCTTTATGTAAATATTATTATGAATATATTGATGCTTAATATGAGCACTTATAAATGTAATCTTTTTAATTATTATTAATATCCTTTCATTTTATATTTATATTATATTCCATATATAATGATAAATTTTTTGGAAATTTTTGAACAGTTCTAAATAACTTTACTTTTACAATTTTGTAATATAACCGTAAATCCAGGATGATTTAAATCTAAATATTGTTCTATACAATGAGTATGAAGACTTTTTATTAAAATGATATGCACAAGGAAAATGGCAACCTATTAGAACAATTTTAACTTACTCTAATCGATCCACTATTTTTATATTTTTCGTCTCCCGGCTTTCTCCCGAAAGCAATATATACTCTTTGCGAAACACCATGGAAGCGGTGGCAGGTGTAACGGAGCACCTCTTCCCAACCCGCGACCCAGTGATCTTTGACAGTGCTCAGACTCAGGCAAGATCCAGCCAGTAGTGATAAAACAGGTAGCTCAAACCAGACTAGGATGTGCTCAGAATGTACAATATGCTAGGAGAATTTCCAAAGAAATAGAAAAGGCCAAGACTAGTTCTGTTGCGAAAAGGCGATAAATCTGCAGAGAACCCTAGCTCTTACAGGCCAATCGATCTTCTGGATGTCGAAGGAAAACTGTATGAGCAATTACGTACACTCCGCGCTCCCTTACACGACATTCCTTTATACGTCCGCTCCATTATACGACCAGTTGCCGCTCCCCTATACGACAGGAAATTCGTTCTCCTTCATCCCCACTCCTCCGCTCAAAGTTCGCGCGGGAAGCCAATAGTCTCGCGCGTAAATATGAATAAAATATTTTCGTATGGTGCTTTTAGGATTAACTTAATTATGAGTTTTGAAGTGGAACACTTTTATTACGAATTTTTATAAGGGTTTATCTTACAAATGTCATTAATCTAAAATTCTACAAAATTTTACAATGTTTACATTCGAAAACAAAGCTATATTCATGGAGCTATGGAACCAGTTCTAACTGACACAGGATTTAACGCGTATGCGCACGACCCCGTGAGATTGTTGGTGGAAGGGGTAGGGACGGGTCCGCCTTGCGCCGTCGTTTAAGGGAATGTTCTTGGTCCCGAGCTCGTCGTACGAGGGACCGCGGAGTGTAATAGTGATTAGGCTTAAAAAGGAGCTATATCGCACTGGTGGTCTAGCCTCATACCAATTTGGCTTCAGGTAACGTCCGTAGACAGTAGATGCCATCAACGAGGTTTAGAGAAAACATTGATTAAAGGAATACTAGAAGAATAAAAAGCTGTTTTTCTTTACAGCAAGTCATTTTTTCGAAAATTTTGAAGAGCGAAAAAATACTCATTTACAGGTGTACTCCAACATTAATGGGAGTATTTTATTAAAATGTTTATATTTACCAAGTTATGTGCATTTTTTCTTCTGTTTCCTATTTTTTCTTTCACCTGTTGTATCTTTAGCAATACAAAAGGAGGTGTTCTCAAAACTAGTATATGAGTAATGTAAGTCTTGTGCAAAAAATTGGCGTCAGCTACATTGAGTTAAAATAATAAATAATAATACACAGAGCCACGTTCTCAGCTTCTAATTATCGCAGAAGCCTGTAATGAAGCTGAATATTATTCGAACAAATTAAATAATAAAATGGCTTTACTTAAAAAATCTCCATTATTTATTGTTGTTGAAGTTTATATTTTTCCGTTGAAATGTATTGGATATTTAGTACCGTGACGACTGTTAATTTTACGGACGCTAGCAAAGAGTGCCACATGGGGTCTTCTCCGATTTTTCGTGGATCAGTGGCGTAGACGTAAACGGTTAGGCTGCTTATAATGAGATTTCTGCTACAAGCAGTGTAGCGGTCTGCAACTCTACGCCTAAAGCCCACTGGCCCACGAAAAATATGAGAAGACCCCATACGGCGTCCGGAAAATTAACTTTCTTCACGTTAATATGGATCCAATACATTCGAATGAAAAAATGTAAACTTTAAAGACAATAAATAATGGAAATTTTTTAAGTAAACCCATTTTATTATTTAATTTGTTTGAATAATATTCAGCTTCATTACCAGCTTCTATGATAATTGGAAGCCGAGAAATTGACTCTGTTTATTATTGTTTGTAGCAGAATAAGTTATTATTTTACCTCAAAGTAGCTGACGCCAATTTTTTGCACAAGAGTTATATTATTTATGCAATAATTTTGAGAACACCTGCTTTTGAATTGCTATAGATACAACAGGTAAAAGAAAAAATGGAAAAAGAAAAAATGCGCATAACTTGGTAAATATAAACATTTGAATAAAATATTCTTTATTAATGTTGAAGTACACCTGTGAAGGAGTATCTTTTCACTCTTGAACATTTTCGAAAAAATGACTTGCTGTAAAGAAAAACAGCTTTTTATTGTTCTGGTATTTCTTTAATCGATGTTTTCTCTATATGTATCAATTTTATTAAGAAATGATATAATAATGAAAATATTCATCTCTGGGAGTAGACCAACTTTTGTTTGAAACTTTTTCCTGTAAAATCAATATCATGGAATTTTACCTGAATTTCCGGCGACTTTGAAGCTGCCTGTCAGCACTTTTGCATCCAGATAAGTGCCTGGCAATGATTAAAGTTCTACCCTCCGAGCTGGTCGGACGTGTTTCCCGGTCGCTCCCTGTCACTCCTTTCTGAGAGCTTACGTAGCTTATTCGTATTTTGTGTTTCGAAGTGCAAAGTGAGAGTTAATCGGTAGTTATAACGACCAACGAAGAGCTAAAATCTCTCTTGCTATCAGTTCAAGAAAATGTAAAATCCACGGGAGCGAGTGTTCAACAATTGTCTGAAGATATTAAAGTGTTGAAGAGCTCGGATGAAAAAATCTTAGAAGAACTAAGAATATACAAAACTAGATGTCACCTTTTGGAAGAGAAGAACAAAACATTCGAAGAAAAAATTAATCTTCTTGAGAAAAAGCTTGAATTTTTAGATATAAAAGAAAGATCGAGGAATATTTTTCTCTACAATGTGAAGGATGATTCGACCAACAAGAAGAATCTTTTTGACACGGTTGACAAGATTTTCAAGGAAGCTAATATTATTAATCCTATTGAGTGTTTTGAAAAGGTTATTAGAATTGGAAGAAAAGAGGAAACAAGACCTGTTCTAGTTACGTTTGTGAACTTGAGATATAAAGATGAAATTTTTAAGAATGCTAAAAATCTGCGGTCTTTGAATGTATCTTTCGCAAATGACTTCACTTATGAACAAAGAGAAATACGCAAGAAGCTTCGAGTTTATCAACAAAAGCTGGATAGTCTTGGGAAGTCCTCAACAATTAAAGGAACCCGACTATTTATGGATAATCAGTACTTAGATGTATCCTCAGCCGCGAACATTGTGGCAGAGAAGTGTGAGGATGTTTATCAGTCCGACGGAGGAATCTCAACATCTTCTTTAAGTTCTACTGCTAGCAGAAAAAGGGCAAGAGGTCGCCCTCCAAAATCAGATTCTTCCAGTAAAAATTCAAATCAAAAAATTAAACACACCCAAAAAGGAAATTCGATCAAACTTTTTTTAAAGGAAACATCAGGAGGAGAAAACTCGAAATCGATCCCAAGTTCATAAACGACTCTCCAACAATACCAGTATCTCGAATTATATTTTGGAATGCAAGAGGATTTAATAGTCTAGACGATATATATAACTATACCACTACAGATGACATCATATGTGTGAGTGAGACATGGCTTACTTCTCCACCTCAAATCACGTATCCTCAACGTAATATCGACTGCCAAGTTTTCTACAGTACGGCTACCAGAGAATCCTCAAAAGGAAGAGCAAAGGGAGGTCTACTGATCATCAACAACGCAAACAAATATAAAATGGAAACGATTTCTACAGCTGAGGATTACATTTTTGTTAAACTCGAAGGTAATGGTTCTAATATAGTGATTGGATCAATATACTCTAGCCCTAATTCTAATTTTGAAAAATTCCTGTTCAATATAAACGAAATAATCTTTGATCTGTCATTGAAATATCCGGAATATTCGATAATTGTGGGAGGAGATTTTAACGGTAAAATTGGTGAAATGAATCAATTAGAGGAGGAGACTCTCTGTAACAATTTAAATTTGTATGACGTGAGAACAAGTCTGGTGGCTGATCTAGACAAAAGGGGAAAACAGATGGTAGAACATTTTGAAAAAAATGGGGTTTTCGTCCTGAATGGGAGAGCTAAAAGCGACTGCCCAGCCCAATGTACATTTCTAAGAGAAGAAAGTTCATCAATTAGAGATTTTGCCTGTGCTAATAGCGTGGGAATTCAGTCCATCGAGGATTTCCAAGTGCTGAGAGTTCCAACTCGATCCGATCATTTTCCTATAGCTTTGAAGTTACTAGATCACTCGACTTTAAATTACGAAAACTACTCGAGCACCCCTTTTTTAAGTGGAATAATTACTTCGCTGATAAATTTAAAGAAATTATCCAGTACCCTCCAAATATTAACTCTGCAATGTTGTCGACAGATGACCTTTCAAACAATTTAATTAATGCTATTAAAGAAACAGCGACAGAACTTAACATGACTGTAAAACCGTCTAGAAAACTGAGCCGTTCGAAGCCATGGTTTGATATACAATGCAGAAAAAGTAAAAGAGAGCTGAAAAAAGTACTTAAAAAATGCGAGGAACAAAAATTCAATCCTAATGTTGTGTCGATTTATACAAACTGTAAAAAAGTACATACAAAATTATTAGATTCCAAGAAGGAAGATTACAAAAATTCCTTATTAGATTCTCTCGCGAATTCAATCGATTCCAAACAATTCTGGAAGATAGTAAATAGCTATAATTTTAAGCCTTCGTATAAAGATGATATAGACTTAAACACATGGGAACAGTACTTTAAATCTCTCTACGCAGTCCGTGATCCAAATTCCTTCTTAATATCGGTTGATAATTTCCGAAATCCTTATCTTGACTCACACATAACTCTTGATGAAACTATTTCAAGCTTGAAACAGTCAAAAAAAGGTAAGGCCCCTGGTCCGGATGGTATAAGCTACGACTTTTTGAAAAATTTGCCCGGCAATCTGATCCTTTACTTAAACTCGTTATTTAATAAAATAATTGATGAAGAAAAGGTCCCAATATCGTGGTCTCAAACATTTCTTAGAATGATACACAAGAAAGGGGATGTCACTGATCCTGCTAACTACCGCCCTATTGCCTTAGTTAACTGTGTTACAAAAATATTTACGCAGATTCTTTCCAAAAGATTGACAGCTTGGGCTGAAGACATGCAACTCCTTCCAGAGTGGCAGGCAGGTTTCAGGAGGGGGACAGGTTGCACAGATCAGATCTTTACCCTTAACGCAATGATTCAAAATCGCCTGAGACTGAACGGAGGCAAACTTTTTGTACTCTATGTTGATTTCGAAGCAGCCTTTCCCTCAGTTAGTCATAATATCTTATGGGACAAATTAATCTCGAAAGGTTGTGGGTCAAAATTTATTAGATTGGTCATAGATTTCTACTCTAAAGCTAATATTGCAATCAAGGGATATAAGGGCGTCACCGGGTCGGTAGATGTAACGAAAGGAGTCATGCAGGGGGAAGTTCTAAGTCCAACAATGTTTACATTTTTAATTGCTGATTTACAAGAATTCATGTATGCCAGAGGTATCAGAGTGTATCAATAGACCATTTGTTGGAAATATTGCTCTTAGCTTACGCTGACGATTTGGCTTTCTTTGCGGACTCCCTGGTTGGAATGCGTAAGATTCTTGAAGGATTATTAGATTACTGTAGGATAAATCAGCTCGAAGTCAACATAAAAAAAACGAAAATAGTGATCTACAGAAAGGGAGGCCATGGCCATGACAAAAAATACCCACCTTTTATGTACGGAACCTCCGAGATTGATATTGTCAAAAGCTATATCTACCTGGGCACCCCATTCACCCAATCTGCACTTTTCGTCAGGGCAAAAGATGAAGCTGTTCGTAAATCTAACCTCGCTGTAGGATCAACGATTTCTCTGATTCACAGATTAAAACTTAACTCATGGTTCCCTATTGTTCGACTTTTCGATAGTCTTATATCCAGCATTTTAATGTATGGTGCGCATATATGGAGTCTCAGGTATTTAGATTTTATAGAAAAAGTTCAAACCACTTTTTATAAGAGAATCCTGCATGTTCCACAAAATACTGCTGGATGTGCTATTAGATTAGAAACAGGTGCTTCCCACCTTGCAGTTCGAGTTTTTGGGTCAATTCCCAATTGGATAGAAAAAATTCTAAACAAGTCCGACGATCGATATCCTAAGAAATGTTATTTAAGATTAAGAGAACTGGATAGACTGAAAGATGATTTGTCTACCCTAGAGAAATACAATTGGGCCCGCCAGGTTAGAAGTATATTTAAAAAGATTGGGATAGAGGACGACTGGGATTTCCTTTCTCTTGCCTCTCTTCAAAAGAATAAATCGACATGGATAAGAGCTTATGACAAAATTTTATATCTAGAAAATTTGCAGAGAGCCCACTCGTCCTCTGCTTTAATACTTTATCCTCAATTAACCTTGCGAGAAGGACCTCAGAAATATTTAACCCTGTTAAGAACACCACTCAGTTTTATCAGAATTATAGCGCAATTAAGGTTAATAAATAAGTTCATACCTAGACTTATAATCAAAAATAAAACCTGCAGTATGAATGTTGAAGGCTATTGTATCTACTGTCATGAGAATTGTTTTAACATAGAACCTGTGTACCACCTCTTAGTAGAATGTCAATTTTTTAATACTGTAAGATTTTCATGTATAAGCGAAAGTAGGAATATGTGTGAGATAAGGAATGCCTGGCTGAATATGCTAGATAACCCTGAAAATGATTCTATCAAAAAAATTATTACGTTTGTTAGTAAATTTTACGAATGAGTATTATAATTAATTATATACTTCAAGATTTTTTTTTATTTGCTCTCGTTGTAAGTACGGTTTATATCCTCTGGGGTAATGTTTACCATCATCCTTAATTTTATTTTTGTTTTTATTTTTTAGAATAACAGTTAGTTCTAGAATTGAACTGTAACCTATTTGTATGAATCAGATGATTCTCAAACAAATAAAGCACTACTAAGTGCCTGGCAATTCGCAGGTGCTATTTCTATGTCATCTCCTACATGTACACAAATTTTAAAGCTAATCCGAGTCACGTCAATGAACTAAAAAAATTGGCACGTTCGCCAGGTCGCTATAGCTCACCTCTTCCACTCAGCCCTGTCAGGCAGGCATTTTTACGTTCGTCATCATAAGTCGAATCTCTCAGGTGAAAATTGTCCTTATCCCTATCACGTTGCCATTTATGTTGTGGGCTTACGGTCTACAAGGAAAGCGTTCAACAGCGCATCATGGCAGGTTATTCTCGATGATCTGAGAAGAAGGGGAATAGACGAAAACTTAATCAGTCTCATAGCGACCTAATTCTCCGATACAGTTATACTAAGAAAGGCAAAAGCCAAAGCAAAGGAAAGGGCGGTAAATAGCGGCGTCCCACAAGGATCAGTTCCAGGCCCCACACTTTGGAATGTCCAATATGACGGTCTACTAAGACTTAAATTACCCGTAGGAGTCAAACTCATAGGTTTCGCCGACGACGTTGATATGGTAGCGGTGGCGCCAAACTAATCCATTCTAATGTACAGAGCAGATGCACCTCTTCGAATAGTGGTAAGCTGGATGGGGGACAGACATCTGGAATTGGCCCTAGAAGAACTGAAGCTGTTCTCTTAACAAACAGGAAGAAAATAGGCCACATAACCTTCAAGGTACAAGGCGTCACAATTTTTCAAAGCAAAGTCTTGAAACAGCTAGGAGTATGGGTCGATACCAAGCTGACATTCGATGAGCACATAAATGTAACTTCGTGTACAGCAGAGAGCACAATGACGGCACTACATGGTTTAATGCCAAACATCAGAGGATCAAAGCGTGGTTCACTCTCAGTTGCTGTATGCGGCTCCCATTTAGTACAGAGCCCTTTTAACAAAGAACTGTTAAGGAAACTCACAAGAATCCAAAAGGTCATGTGTACTATAGTATGCAGCTGATACCGTACAACCTCTGCAGAAGGGATAAGATTGATGGCGGGAATCTCTCCGATTGATTTAATAGCACCGGCCAGATCAGAGACCTACAGTGGGTTAAAACTAGAGGAAGGAAGAGAAAACCTAATTCAAAGGTGGCAGGAAAAGTGTTCAAGAGGAACTCATGGCCGATGGAAATGGAAGCTGATTCCAAGCATCAGACAGTGGATTGATTGAATGCACGGGGTGGTAGACTACTTTCTCTCGCAGGCATTATTAGTACATGGTTTATTTCCAGAAGTAACTCTTTAAGCGAAAGAAATCTACGGCCGATAAATGCTAGTACTGCGAAGAGCAAGATTATTTTCAACATACACTATTCTTCTGTAGAAGGTGGCAAGAAGTTAGAAAAGATTTTCGGAAACAAACGGGGCTGGACTTTACACCAAAAAATATGATGAAAGGGCTCTTAAAATCCACTGAAGAATGGAAGAAGACTGCCTGCCTGTTCGAAAATAAAATAATTACAGTGATGTTACAGTGTTAACCAGGGTAATACGTAATGTTGACGATGGAAATTCAAAACACGAGTATGTTGATTAGTGGTCTACATTACTTTGGAGACTTCCAGTTTATTACATTTATTGTCACTTGACGACTGTGTGTCAAGAGTTACTTTTGAGCGGCATATAAGATCTATGAAAAAATTTACGCCTGCGTGAAAAATTCAAAAGCCTGGATTTGACTTCTAGCGTAGTCGCGGCGTGAACTGTTTCACAGATCTTATATACATACATATCAAAATACTCACGATACTGCATTTTCATCGACAACCATCGTGAGCTTCAACCATCTTCAACCTAAAAGCGGTTGAACTCAATATTTCTTTACAGAAAGCATCTTTCTGATGATTTATGAGTAGTTAAAAGGCAAATTTAAAATATTCGAGAGACTCGAACAAAAAAAAAATATTAACAATATTTTTCCAACTTTGGTAAAGTTTTTTTAAATTTAGTTTTTTAGTATTACATATAACCGGAAATTCAATCAAAATTATGCGAGATAATTTTTTAATATAATAATAACTCCCTATCTTACACGATTTCGTTCACTAAATAAACACATTTTTTTGTAAAAATATAATAGAATTTACTTTTTTTTTTATAACTTCATTTCACTTATTCCAAAATAGGCTCGATACTTTTGTTTCTTTTAATATTTAAAACGTTTGAAGCCTATCCAAAAGTCATGAACAATAAAGAAAAGTTGAGTGTAAAAAACAAAAAAAAATAATCTTAATGACATGGTTTTTGATGCAGAATAACACGTTATAAACAATCGTTTAAAATAGGTAAAGAAATCTTTCCTAAATACGAATTTGACCTATTTCAAAAAGGGCTCGATACTTTATTTTTGTTTTGAGTATACAATACTTCAGAATCATTAGAAAAAGTATTCTATAAAGAAAATTTGAGTGCGAGGCGCGTGAATATTCCCCAAATTCTATTTGCCTTAGTATTTACTTTACCTGAAATCATTTGAACGAATAGCAATTTGCTATAATTTTGATCTTTCCTGAATGCCGAATTCGCCTCGTTTTTATTTTTCCGAATTACTTTTTATTTTAATTTGTATTTTGACAAATTACCATTTTTTATAATTTTTATGTTACCGAATTAAAATTTGACCTAATTTTTATAATACTACTTATATGCTTATTCGGAAGAACAAAAATTATGTCATATAGTGATTCGAAAAAATCAAAATTAGGTTAGATAGTAATTCATTATTATGAAAATTATGCAAAATTATAATTCGGTAAAATAAAAATTAGGTCAAATGGTAATTCGAAAATATAAAAATTATGACAAATGGTAATTTGTAAAAATAAAAATTAGAACAAAAAGTTATAGCAAATTGCTATTCGGTTAAATGATTTTAGGTTAAAAATGATTGAGGCTCGCCGTGGTGTGAGGGTGGAGGCCCAGGAGGTGAGTAGAGTTGTGTGTGGTGAATTGGGGAGATCAAAAGTGTTTGTTGGCGTGGGAGTGAGGTGGGACTTAGGTAGGTGGCGAAAGTGAGGTTAGGGTGGCAAGGAGTCGGAGGAGTTTGTGGTCGGGAGTCTTGGGCCTTTGAGGGGTCAAGGGTGGTTCTAGCAGAGTTAGAGGATGTAAAGGCAGAGAAAGGGATGAGGAAGTTTTCATCGATCACGATTTGACGAGAAAGGAAAGGGATGTGCAGAGAATGCTGTACGACAGGGCTAGGAGGGAGAGGAGAGAAGGGAGATCGGCGAAGATAGGATATAGGAAAATAAGAGTAGACGGGAAGATGTGGGTGTGGGACGAGGAGAAAGAGGTGTTGATGGAAGTGCAGGGGTATTTGTTTCGTAAGCAGTAGGGGGTGGGGGTAATGCAGGGTAGAGGAGTAGTGAAGGTGCTGTACTTGAACGTAGCAGGGGTAAAGAAGAAGGACGAGGAATTCTGGCGGCATATCCAGGAATTTGATGTTGTGGGACTGGTAGAGACGTGGGTAGAAAGAAAGGAATGGGATAGATTAGAGCCAACGCTGCCAAGGGGATATAGGTGGAGACTCCAGGAGGCGGTCAGAGTGAAGAAGAAAGGCAGGGCCAGTGGGGGAATTATAACCGGGGTTAGAGATGTACTAGAGGAAAAAGTGATAAAAAGGAAATCGAAGGATAAGATAATAAATAAGGAGGGGGAGATTCTAAGGGACTGGATGGAGGATAGAGGCTGGGCGGTGGCGAATGGTATGGCAACTGGGGACGAAGAGGGAGAATACACATATGTAAGTAAGGTGGGAGTATCGGTGATAGACTATGTGGTTATGAATATGCAAGGATGGGAGGAGACGGAAAAATTCGCAGTAGAGAGGAGGGTGGAATCAGACCATAAGCCATTAAGTCTGAGGATAAGAGGTGAGGGTGGCGGAAGACAAGGCGGGGAAGAAGTCTCGATAGGGGAATGGGTGACCTGGACGAGGGAGGCGATAGAGAAGTATCAGGAGCAGCTAGGAAAGGTACGCTTTGGAGGGGAGTCGGTGGAAGAGATATGGGAGGATCTGAAAGAGAAGGTGAAAGGGTGTGTGCCAAAGAAGGTACTTAGAAAGAAGGAGAAAGGAATGGTGAAGCCGTGGTGGGATAGGGAATGTAAAAAGATGAAAAGGAAGGTGAACAGGAAGTACAAGAAGTGGAAAGAGGGTAATGCGAGAAGGAAGGAGTACGTAGAAATGAGGAAGGGGTTTAGATTGATGTGTAAGAAGAAAGAACAGGAAAAGGAGAAAGATCTGGAAGAGGAGTTAGCCAATATTAATACAGAGGGGGACGTCTGGAAGATAATAAATAGGTTTAGGATGCGTGGGTGGGGGTCAGCGAGAAGATAGGGAGTGAGGAGTGGAGGGAATTTTTTAAATAATCATTCCAGGCTCAGATTCAAAGAAGACGGATGGGGGAAGTAGAAGAACGGGGAAGGCAGAGATGGAGGAGTTGAATGATGAGGAGATAGAGAAGCAGATAAGGAAGTTCAAAAGGTCAAAAGCAGCAGGGCTGGATGGGGTAGAGAACGAAGCATGGCTGTTTAGTACACAAGAGGTTAGGGAGAGGCTGAAGGAGGTAGTGAAGAAAGTATGGACGGGCGAGGGATTCCCAGGAGGGTGGAGAGAAGGGTTAATAGTGCCACTGTACAAGAAAGGGGATAGACATAGGCATGAAAATTATAGAGGGATTACGCCAGGGCTCGTCACTAACGAAGACTAGGTCAAATAGACCCCAATAAACTTTCGTCGAACTTGTCCTTCGACTGGTCCCTAATCCTTCACGGTAAATTACAGTTTGAAAAAATGTATTGCGGACTCAAGTAGAAAAAAATCAGACCCTTCGGTGTGAACAATGAGCCGCAACGAACCGTGACCTTAAAGACCGTAACCCTTTCCAGGATTCCTGGAAACCGAAGAAAAAAATGACATAAAAACTTTCTGTCAGTCTCGCACTTGTCGTGTCAGTCTGCACCTGCTGAAAGTGGTGAGCCCTGGATTACGCTAATGAATACGACGTATAAATTATGCAAGATGGTGGTGGTAGAGAAACTGCGAAAAGATGTCGAGGGGAAAGGTATATTGCCGGAGACGCAGGCGGGATTTAGGGCGGGTAGGAGTACTATCGACAATATCTACGTTCTGCAGCACGTCGTGGATAGAGAATTAGGGAAGAAGGGGACGGGAGTGTACGCGTTTTTTGTGGATCTCAAAGGCGCGTTTCCGTCGGTGGATAGGGGGAGGTTGTGGGAGGCGATAGAGGATAGGGGATTAGAGAGAGGCTTAATTGAGAGGGTGGGGGAGATACATGAAGAGACCAAAGACAAGGTAAGAGGAGGGGAGGGGATTTCAGAGGGATTCTGGATGGATGGAGGGTTAAGGCAAGGGTGTCCACTTAGCCCAACGCTTTTTGCGATTTTAATTGCGGATATGGAAAGTAAGCTGGAGGCCAGGGTGGTAGGAGGAGTCAGGATAGAAGGGGTCAGAATTTGGTCACTAGCGTATGCAGATGATATAGTGTTGCTGGCAAGCAGCGAGGAGGCCTTAAAGGAGATGATGAAGAGGTTCAGAAGATACCTGGATAAGAAGGGGTTAGAGCTGAATGCGGAAAAGTCCAAGGTTATGGTGTTCAGAAAAGGAGGGGGAAGGGGTAAGGCAGGAGAGTGGAAGTGGAAGGGAAAGGAGGTGCAGGAGGTGAAAGAGTTTGTGTACTTGGGCTTCGTGTTTCGGAGGAATGGAGGAGTGGATGGTCACATAAAAGAGAGATTGAGGAGGGCAAATGTGGCGATGAGGCAGGTGTGGGGGTTGGGAAAGAAGATATTCGCAGATGATTTTGGACGGAGAATGAAATTATTTGATTTGCTAGTGATGAGCGTGCTATTGTATGGAGTAGAGGTGTGGGGGTGGAAGGAAAGTGAAGAGGTAAATAGAACGCAGGAGAGGTATGTAAAGTGGACCCAGGGGTTGGCAAGGAACACGCCCAACTATATTGTCAGGAGGGAGACGGGGAGAACGAGTGTAGGGATTCTAGCAGGGAGCAGGGCGTGTAAATATGAGGAGAAATTTTTGGAAGAGGGGGGAAGTAGGCTGGTTAGGGAGTGTTTGCGGGAGGAGGAGAACAGGAGAGGGGGTGGGAAGATGGAGGCTGAGAGGGAAAGGTATTTTAGAATTAATGGACTGCAGATGGATGAAGTTAGAAGGATGCACGAGGAAGGAAGGAAGGAAGGTTTATGACTTGTTTAAGCAAAACGGCATGGAGAGTGAGAAGACGGAAGGGGAGGAGAGAATAAGAGAGTCAAGGTTTAACGGGAACTATATGTGGATTATGCCAAGGGCAACAGCGCAATATTTATGTGAGAAAGGAGAGAAAGGAAGACAGGAGCTTATAGAGAGAATGAGGGGTGGGTCCATGGAGGGTTTCAATAGGTTCTGGTTCTCTCGGGAGAAGAGGATACTGTGTGGAAAGGGGGATGCAAGAGTGCAGCACTGGTTGGAGGAGTGCGTGGAAGGGGAAAGAAGTGTGATAAGCATGGAGGTATTGTTGCATGAAAAGGGGGAAGAAAAGGCAGTATCATGGGTGAAGGGAGTGTTGGGTAAGATGGAGGTGAAGCGAAGGAAGGAGGAAGAGGAATGGAGACGGAAAGAATGTTAATAGGAGAGAAAGTAGTTATAAGTAAGATGTAAATATTGTAAATAGTAGATAAGTAGTAGGTATTAGAGCGAAAACAGAGGTTGGCAAGCGAGGCAATGCGAAAAAGTAGGGACATGCGAGCGAGGAGAGGCTAAGCGAGGAAGGTAAGGCGATAAGAGCGTGCGGCTTAGAGATAAGGTATGGATGAATGTTAGTTTTTAGGGATTAGTTTTAAGAAAAATCTGCAAAAATGGAAGTGTAAGCAAGTCAATTTTTTAAGGCCAGCAGGCTGAAAAATAAACGTTTATCTAACATAGATTCAGGATTCGGTTCGAAACATGGGGTCTGCGAGAAAAATTCATTGCCAACGAACGTAGTTTAGAAGTAAGAATACTGGACCGGCAATTCAAAAACCTGGATTCGACTCTTACCGTAATCACAGCGTGAGTTTTTTTATTGATAATTTTTGTAAGTATAATTTTTATAATATGTATATTGAAAAATGATCACTGTATATGGGGGAAATTGTTTTTGAATGGCATTTTTGGATTATTTTGTTATTAATTTATACACAATTTCCTTCGACAACTGATCGAAAAGGCTTGAAATGTGAAATAAATGGCTAATTTAATTAATGTGAAGGCATTTCTACCTTTACAATGAATGTTCTACCTTCAATTTGGTATTCAATACTTATCCTACTTGTTCATCATTTATCAATATTATGACTCCAAAAGTATTCCCCTCGTACTGGTTTCTCTTACTCAAAATAAAATGCACTGGAACGGCGCTTATATCCGCTTTTACTTATTTCCTCCCGCACTTATATCCTTGCTATAGCTCACATTTATATCCGCTTGGCATCCACCACCTCGCAGTACCACGTGACTAACCGAACCAATCAGCCGTAGTTTTACTGTCCTTTTCTAGCCGCAGCGCGGCGATTTCCCCTCCGCTAAGGAGAAGTGGTGGGATCCCCTCCCGGGAGGTTATAAGTGAATGTTTACGTTCTCCGGCGGCGCATATAAACGTGGTTCCGGCGTATACCTTATGTGATTATAAAAAGTAATACAATTCTTAGTCCACTAAGCCCATCTTCAAGACAGTATATAAAAAACTTTATAAAAAGATTTTAAAACATTGTAAATGGACAATTTGTAAATTTAAATTGTCCAATGAAATTGTCTAATTTTAAATCTATTGATAATAATTTTATTGATGAATTAGAAGTTAAAAATTTTTACGCTAAAATTTGAGAACATCTAAAAGGAGAATTTTAATTTTAAGTTATTGGTTTTGGAACACTTTCAAGTCCAAATTCAATTAAATATATTTTAAATTTAAATATATAACTTTCAAAAGAACAAGATATTAGGACTACATCGACATTACAGACTGAATAATTCGAAATTCATTTAACAAGTGATATTGAAAAGCTTATTGCATATAGGTTTTTTTATTAGATATGTAGAAAATTCCCAGTCAAAAAATAAAGTCCCAATAATTTTTCAACTTTCCTGGCTTCTGCATTTAAAAGAATATTTCTTATTTAAACATATAATTATTCATTGAAACAGAAAGTATATTTTTCGAAGTAATATGCTTTTGATAAATTGTTGATCAAATAGGTTTCCATTTTTCTTTATTTCTAAATGAAGGAAAATAAATATCTGTCGCTCGTTGACCGTTGTTTTTTTATAGTTATTTTACAGCTAAAAATAAAAAACGATTTTAGCTTTTGAGCCTAGTAGATCGAAAACTGTCATTCCATCGACAAAAAACTATATGCCGAATAAGGTCGAAAACATAACATCAACATTTTTAAATAAATAAAACAATTAACAAGTTTCAGAGCTACTAATTTATGAATTCCGCTTCTAAATGTATATACCTTCAAATTTGAATCCTTTCCTACATATATAACACTTTTAATCATCTTTAGGGTGAACAAATAGTATATTATGCACCTAGAGGGAGAAAAAGTGCCTCTTTCCCTTAACGCATACGATATTTTTTTATAACAAATGGATGATTTCAGGCATTTCTCGAAATACAGTCATGATTTCAGTCCAAATTATATTTTGTATAATGAAGCATGAAATTAATGTTAACCTAATCTATGGT
This sequence comes from Andricus quercusramuli, assembly GCA_932178445.1. NCBI lineage: Eukaryota > Metazoa > Arthropoda > Insecta > Hymenoptera > Cynipidae > Andricus > Andricus quercusramuli. The sequence continues at coordinate 43,645 of CAKNXH010059602.1, read as the reverse complement.
AATTTTAGAGGTGATTTATAGTAACTTATCATAGATTACCCAAAATTCATTTTTGAAAATTTCCATAAATTACCGGAAATTTATGGAAAATTTCGGTAATTTACGGTAATTTTACAGATAAATATGGTAACTTACCATAGAATACCCGAAATTCATTTTAAAAAATTTCCATAAATTTCCGGAAATTTATGAAAAATTCCGGTCATTTCTGGTGATTTTACAGGTGAATATGGTAACTTACCCAAAATTCATTTTTAAAAATTTCCACAAGTTTCCGGAAATTTATGAAAAATTTCGGTAATTTTACAGGTAAATGTGGTAAGTTACCGTGGAATACCCAAAATTCATTTTTAAAAATTTCCATTATCCGGAAATTTATGAAAAATTTCGGTAATGTATGGTAATTTTACAGGTACATATGGTAACTTTCCATAAATAACCGAAAATTATATTATCCGCAACCAAAATTTCCTCTCAGTTATTACCGTGAGTGGGCTGATAATCATAAAATGCAAGCTCATAGATGCATAATTTTCATTATTCATCTCTGACGTCACTTTTCAGTCCCTAGGGTGTAAAAAGTACTTTTTACTCCCTAGGAAGTAAAAAGTAGAGCTTTAGCCCCGCTTCGTAGGCGTCGAAAAGGACTGAAATCATGCATGGGTCATAACAATTCTTTTACAAGCATTTTACTGGATTTCACGTTTTTCTGTACATTTTTATATCCTGAAATTAATGTTTGAAACATTTAACAAATTGTTTACCTGGGATAGGTCTCACCAAGGCGAATGGAATATGCGGGTTTTCAAACGATTTCAACAGCTCTGATAGTTCATCTTCTTGCTTATTTTCCTATGAAAAAAGGCATTTTCATATTTAAATATCTTTTTACGGTAGCCCGAAATGAGATGATCATACGAAGTATCATGAGACACTCCAAGTTTTCATATAGGCTATACTTTTATTTCATTTTTCTTAAATCTTTAAAAAACAAATGATAATTACTACTCTACAAAATTTCATCGATTGTAAATGTCACTGAAGTTCGCAACGTTTAGATACTGGATAATAAAATTTATAATAATCACTGAAATCAATTTCCTGTTGTTCAATTATCCTAAAAAAAATTTCAATATTGGACAAACTTTTAACTATATATATCACTCGGGTTTGGTTCCTTGGGAATAAAACCGAAGGGCCTATGACAAAGCCACCGAACACGTCCTCGGGTTGCAAATGGAGGGTCCCTGTACCAAGGGTTTCTGCTGAATATGGTTACAATAATGAATAAGCAGTCGCGGACAATTGTCCAGGGATGGTCCCGAAGGAATAACCCCTAAGCTGTCGAACATCCGCCCAAACCAGAGGAGGTCGAAGCATTTTAGAGAGAAGTCTACGAGGTCCAACATCAACTTCAAGAAGACTCAAAGAATATAAATAGCTTCAAGGAGCTGTCCAGATGGTATCATGACCTTCTGGTGAAGAAGTTTCCTTCAACCCACCAGCATCTGGCGAGAATTTTCAACTTATATCTTAAGTCGGAAGAGCCTATTCCGGAGTGGATGGTGGAAGGGCGCACAGTGCTCCTGCCGCAGACGAGCAACTTAGCTGACCCTAAAAATTACAGGCCAATAACTTGTCTGAACACACTGTATAAGATCTTTACAGCTATCCTAAATGATAGGACTGTTCAGACAATTGAACCTGTGTGGCGAGAGATGTATGAACAACGCGGTTCAAAGAAAGGCGCAGCAGGATGTCGGGACAACCTGCTCATCGATAGATGTATTTGTAAAGACGCAGCATCCTATCAACGATTCCTATCGATGGCCTGGATTGATTACCGGAAAGCTTTCGATTCAATCTCCCATAGACTTATCATCTGTCTTTTGGAAAGCTTAAAGGTTCATCCACACATCCTCGGGTTGCGGATAGAGGGTCCCTGTACCAAGGGTTTCTGCTGAATATGGTTACAATAATTAATAAGCAGTCGCGGACAATTGTCCAGGGATGGTCCCGAAGGAATTACCCCTGAGCGAAGGCGTAAGAACCGTGCCGAAAGCTGCATGGCACCTGGGTGAGGTGTCTTTAACGGTGACTCTCGGATACCGGGAGACATCTCAGAGTATCAGCCTTATCCTTGCACGCGGGGATCTACAAGGATGGACGAACCCTTTCCCTGGCTGCTTGTGGGAATAACAATGAAATCACCAAACCACCAAAATGTTGTAGATGCGGTTCAAAAAAATCGAACGCGCAGAGCACCCGACAATGGATCGGCAAACAATGCTGATCATCCTAGAGTTCGGGGTGCTCGAAACGCCCACATTGAGTGGACGGATCAACTTAAGAATAACCTGCTAGACTGCTACGATGCCAGCATTATCCCTGTTCGCGGAGGCTTTATGGCGCGTATGCATACTCTGTCGTGCCAGAAACACCCAGAGCTTCAGCACGTTTCGCATCAGTCTTTGCGAAATCAAGCCGACTACCTCCGGAAAAATGGATATGTACGCGGAGCGCTTCCTCAACCGCTGCTTGAACAAGCTGCAGACGAAGATGAAACGACATTAAGACCAACCGCAGAAAGCAGGAACCTTCTGAAAGATGATTGCAATTTCAGTATAAGGAGGAACATCAACATGCAAGTTACTCTTAAGCCCGAAGATCTGGCTGAAATGGATGCCTCCCTTCGTGGAAATATCTCGCAAGAGTCCGACCACTGGACCATCAATTGCTCAGTTTATGGTGCTTCGAGAACTTTGGCTGATTCAAATCGAAGGCTAAAACCGACGATGGATCAAAAGACCAAAAGACGCTTGCATCAACTGAACAAGAAAATTGGATGGGCAAGACAGAATGCGTCACGTGTTCAATGTGTGATGGACTACATAACATCTGGTAGACCGTTTACGGAAAGGGTTCGAAATTTCACCCAAGAAAGAAGGATCTTGAATCACACACTAAACAAGTCAAAGCTGCTGACAATCAAGCAGCATATTGTTGACAAAATACGGCTGTTATCTGACGCAAGGAGGAGAATACAGAGGCGGGAGAGAGGGATCAGGGAGAATCAACAGTTTCTCGCTGACCCATCACGCCTCTTCAGTGATCCCCCTGTTTTTGTAAAAAATCCACCCAAGCCCAAGGAGGTAGAGACTTTTTGGCGAGAGGTATACAAGATCCCGAAAAGACTAGAGTTGAAAAAAGATACTGACAATATCATCCGCTTCAAGGAGTTTTGCGACAAAGTGATAAAATCTGAGGAGGAGCGTCCATAAGGCACTGCCGAAGAGTCGAAAAAAGCACTCAGAGGCACGAAGAACTTTTCCGCTGCTGGACCAGATTGTATCAAGAACTTTTGGTGGCAGAAGTTTACTTTTATACGCCAACATTTGGCCCGCATATTCACCTCATATTTAAAGTCGGAGACGCCCATTCCGCAGTGGCTGGTGTTAGGACGCACTATACTCCTACCGAAAAAAGGCAACTTGTCCAAACCAGAGAATTACAGGCCAATAACTTGTTTGAACACACTGTACAAGATCTTTACAGTTGTCCTCAGCAACAGGATTGTTCGACGAATTGAGCCTGTATGGCGAGAGATGTACGAACAACGTGGCTCGAAAAAAGGTGTAGCAGGCTGTCAAGAGAACCTGCTAATTGAGAGGTGTGTCTGTAAAGACGCTACAGTCCATCAGCGCGTCCTGTCAATGGACTGGATTGACTACCGGAAAGCTTTCGATTCCACCTCTCAAAGACTTACCATCTGTCTGTTGGAAAGCTTGAAGGTACATCCACACATAGTGAGATGCATAGAGATTTACCATCTCATCTAGGAATTATCGTCTGACAACGAACATCGTCACCTTCCAGAGAGGCGTCTTTCAAGGTGATAGTATGAGCCCTCTGCTTGTTTGCATCACACTTCTGCCCCTATCGCTCGCACTACGAAATTCTCCTGGATACCTCTGTGGCGACACTAATCAGCGTGAGCATAAGGTCGCTCATGTATTTTATATGGATAACCTGAAGATCTATGCCGCTGGTAAAAGCAAACTTCAAACTGCTATAAATATCGTCAAGAAATACACAGAAGAGATTGGGATGGACATTGGTTTGGACAAGTGTGCCAAAATACATTTGAAGAAAGGAAAGATTACTGGCGTTCCCAAGGAGCCTGAGCTTCTAGATATAAGTGTTATTAGACATCTTCACACTGGATACCTATACATACCTGGGCGTGCCTCAAAGCCGCATTCAGGATGTAACATCAGTGAAGGAGTCTCTCCGAAGCAGATACAAGCATCTTCTTCGACAGATTTGGTCTTCCAATCTGTCGGCATTGAACAAGGTATCTGCGACTAACATGCTTGCCGTCCCGGTTCTACTCTACTCGTTTGGGGTGGTTCAATGGACGAAGAACGAGCTTAAGGCCCTTGATGTCACCACACGTAAGATCATGCATATGCATAAAAGCTTGCATATCAATTCGTCAGTTGCGCGATTATACATTTCACGCCGTCAAGGCGGACGCGGACTTCTGAATCTCCAGTCTCTTCATAACCGAATTGTTCTAAGTACAGCTTACATCGTTGAGAATGGCAGAGATCCTCTTCTAAAGATGGTCAGAAACCACAAGATGATTGGCGAAGGAGCGTTCCTTTACAAAGCCGCAGAGCAAGCTGCCGAGACCCTTGGCCTGAATTTTAACATCAGAAGTGAGGAAGGTGCATTACTCCATCTAGATGCATCACGTCTAAAAGCCCAAGTAAAAAAAGCAGAGGTTGCAAAATTTCACCACGAGCTACTCGACAAGCATATGCACGGAAACTTTCACAGAAATGTAGGAAAACAGACCTTTTCGAAGGAGCAAACTTTTGCATTCCTCAAATTATCAGGGCTCAATTCAGGTACAGATGGCTTTATTTTCGCATGCTAGGACGGTGCCATCTCCACCTTAGCATACCGTGACCGCATTTTATGTCGAGAAGTTCCCAGTGATAGGTGAAGAGCGTGTCATGCACACGCTGAGTACCTAGAACACATACAATTGGGGTGTCCGACCCACGCAGGAACAACGTATATCTATAGACATAAGGCGGCCCTAAGAGTACTTTATTGCCACCTTTGTCGCTCTTACGGTATTGGTCGCGACCCTGCCCTGCCGAACGCTCCAAGGGATATAGAGTCAATTGTTCGAAACGAGAAGTGCCAGATTTTCTGGAACTACGATTCTCGGGCAGCAGTCTCCGTTGCGCACTCGAGGCCTGACATTGTTCTCCAAGACTTCGAGAAACGAACTATATTCGTGATCGAATTCTCGGCTTGTTGTTTGCGCGAAGTTCTAATAGCAATGAAAACTTTCTTTTGGGAGTCAAAAACACTCGCCTAAAGCTTCATAAAAAAAAAACCTTTTGTCTCCGCATCGTAGATATAGCTAAAAATCACAAAAAACGAAGCACTTCTTCAAATTTGAACAGGAAATTTTTTTTTAGATTTAAATTATCAATAAAAATATTTCAAAGCAAGTCGATTTATACCTGTATAGCGATACTTCCATTAAAATATTTGTTTACTCTCCCTAATTGACTTTGGAGTTTCAAAAAATGGAAAAAAGTAGACTTTTTTTCTATTTTCTTAGACTCATGGTAAATTTCTTGACTATTTGACCATATAATGTGTGATATAAGTTAATCAGAATGTATTTTCAATATGTTACAACGATAATATATAAGGAATGTTGACATTAAAATAATTTTTATTGACTTTGGATTACAAGAAAATATTCAAAAGTGATATATTGCTCTTTATGTGACCATAAAATTAATTTTCGGTATATAAATTATCGGAAAAAATAGCTCGAAGCAAGTGGGTTTGTACTTACATAGCAAAAAATTATTCAAATATTTTTTACTCTGCCTCAGTGACCTTGAAATTTTTAAATATCGAAAAAATCGACTTTATCACTATTTTCTTATAACGGCAATTTTTTCGACTATTTGACTATGAAATGTCTAGTATACGTTAAAAATAATGTATTTTCAATATGTAAAACTAATAATATATGCAGAATGTCGATACTAAAATCATTTTTATTGATTTTGGATTACAAAAAAGTATCCAAAAGTGATATATTGCTCTTTATTTCACAACAAAATTAATTCTCGGTACCTAAATAAGGTAAAAATGTTTTCAAGTACATATACCTAGATTTACATTTGTACAGTTAAAAGGTAATTTAAATCATTCTTATCCAGCCAGAATAACGTAGATGATTGAAAAAAAAACAGAATTCAATTTGATGGTATGATGGTCATATCGTTGATAAGTCATATAACTTTAATAAAATAGCGAAAAAATGGAATTCTGGGGTTTTTAATCCTCTACGTTATTCTGGCCGGATAAGAATTATTCAAGATACCTCCTCACTGTACAAGTGTAAATCTAGGTACACTTGAAAAATTTTTTACCTTATTTAGATACCGAAAATTAATTTTATTGTAAAATAAAGAGCAATATATCACTTCTGAATATTTTCTTGTAATTCAAAGTCAATAAAAATGGTTTAAATGTCAAAACATTCCTTACATATTATTGTTGCAAAATATTAAAAATAAATTCTGAGTAACTTATATCACACATTATATGGTCAAATAGTCGAGAAATTTACCATGAGTCTAAGAAAATAGCGAAAAAGTCTACTTTCTTCGATTTTTTGAAACCTAAAGTCAATTATGGAGGGTAAAAAATATATTAATGGAATTATCGCTATACAGGTATAAATCGACTTGCTTTGACCTATTTTTATTGATAATTTAAATCTAAAAAAAAAAAAACTTTTTCTGTTCAAATTTGAAGAAGTGCTTCGTTTTTTGTGATTTTTAGCTAGATCTACGATGCGGAGACAGAAGGAATTTTTTTTAAATGAAACTTTAGGGGAGTGTTTTTGACACCCAAAAGAAAGTTTTCATTGCTATTAGAACTTCGCGCGAACAACTTTATTTTTTTCGATACGCCCTAATATATATATATATATATATATGTATATGTATATATATATATATATTTAAAAAAAAAGTTAAACAACCACCGCAGGGTACCACTAAGAGCAACTGCCATCTGGAAAAAATGTCAATGGCCCCCAGTAGAACCGCGGTAAAATACACCTATGGCCACGTCTCACATCCGTGAGATGGGTGGTCACAGGGCACGACGAAATCACAACGACAGGCCGGCGAAACCCTCGTGTGTCTTGAGGACACGAAGCGACCCAAGGATGACAGCTTTCTGCATCCATCTCGCAAGAGCCTTGGCATATGTTTGGCACGCGGGTATGGCTTTAAGGTTACGAACCAGCGATAATTTCACACCTCCGAGAGCACCTATCACAAGGACAATTACTCGTACCGAATATTTTGGGTACAGTCGACGCAGCTCTCTTTTAAGGTCTTGATATCTCTCCTCTTTTTCTTTCTCCTTTGCAGTGATGTTGTATTCGGATGGAGCCGAGAATTCGATCACGAATATCGTTCGTTTCTCGAAGTCTTGGAGAACAATGTCAGGCCTCGAGTGCGCAACGGAGACTGCTGCCCGAAAATCGTAGTTCCAGAAAATCTGGCAC